>APFE031700977.1:70857-96751 GCA_000404065.3 Pinus taeda | reverse complement strand
TATTGAAAATATAAATAATAAATTTATTAATATATTTAAACCAATCCTAAATTAAATTACTAGGATGAGGTTATACGAATTAATTTTATAGAAAAGGTTAAATTAAGTCAAAAAATTTTATTTATTAATTTATAATAATGTGCTATATATAAATTAGTAATTAATATTATGTGTAAAATATAATATGTATAATTAATAATACTAATATTAAATATAAGTAATTAAATAATTTATTCGAATATTTAAATTAATATATATAAGTCCTAAACTAAACATACTATGATGTGGTTATATTAATATATATGGGACTATATTAATAGTACTATATGCTTATAATTATAATGTAGATATTTATTAATTAGTAATTAGTAATAAAACCTATAAAAGAGGGTTAATTGAAATGTCATTCGATTTAATATTGTTATTACGAATAAATCCCGCTCAATTTTAATAAATTCTACATACACATGAGATAAAGCACAGGAAGAGGTTACAAAGAGACCGGAAGACACAAAGAAACAAGGGAAGAACACAATGCAGCCAGCGAAAAGCGATACCAGACTCACACGGACAAAACCAAGCCCACACAAAGAAAGCACCTCAGAAGGACAGAGGGGGGGGAGGATGTGATATATCGCCTAACAGATCCGGACACCGCACATCTTGTTGAGGTTTGTCTCACTTCCACATTTTTCTGTTTCGAAGGGGAGTTCTATGAACAAACCTGTGGTGTTGCCATGGGTTCCCCCCTCTCCTCGATCGTGGCAAATCTTTTTATGGAAGATTTCGAGGCCAAGGCTCTTGCCTCAGCCCGTCTCCTTCCTAAGCTGTGGAAGCGATATGTAGATGACACTAATGTCATCTGGCCCCATGGCCATGAGGAACTGGATCGTTTCCTGGTCCACCTCAACGGCCAGTCCTCTGCTATTAAGTTCACCATGGAAAAGGAGGTCAATGGCAGCCTCCCCTTCCTGGATATTCTTATTTCTAGGAGGTTGGACGACTCTCTCTCCCACGCAGTGTTCCGCAAGAAGACACACACTGAGCAGTATCTTCACGCTGATTCCCATCATTTCCCTGCTCAGAAGATGGGTGTTCTCAACACCTTGGCTACGCGTGCCCTCAGGATTTCGGATAAAGAAAACCTGGATAGGGAGAGAAACCACCTCCTTGATGTCTTTGTGGAAAACGGATATAACAGGCACCTTGGTCGGAAGGCTTTCCTTACAGCCTCCAAAAATGCGTTTAGGAAAAAAGAGCCTAAAGAACGCCTTCCAAGTGTCCATCTTCCTTATGTCCAAGGGACCACGGATCGGATTGCTCGGATCCTTAGAAGGTTCGATATCCCCTCAACCTTCAGGCCTCTCAGAACCATTCGTAACTCCTTGAGATCTGTAAAGGATCCGGTCGACCCCAAAGACATGAAAGGTGTCTATTTGATTCCGTGCTCATGTGGGACCCCTTATATAGGGGAAACAGGGCGCTCCATCCAGCAGAGAATCTGTGAACATGCAGCGGACCTAAGGCATGGTAGAATTAAGTCCTCAGCTCTAGCAGAGCATGTGGATAAAACTAAGCATCATGTCTGCATAGATGAGGCCGAAGTCATTGCCAGGGTAGATCGGTTTCATCATCGCAAGTTAAGGGAAGCGATTGAAATTGAGCGAAGACCCATCAATCTCAACAGAGATGATGGGTGGAAGGTAAGTAGAAGTTGGATTCCTGCGTTGTCGTAATAAAAATATTAAATCGAATGACATTTCAATTAACCCTCTTTTATAGGTTTTATTACTAATTACTAATTAATAAATATCTACATTATAATTATAAGCATATAGTACTATTAATATCTGGCCCATACTTGGTTCTGTAAACCCATTTGCATATAACAAGTTTGTGCCCCTTTGGTAGAGGAACAAGATCCCATGTATCGTTTGCCAATAATGAACGATATTCTTCATTCATAGCTGCATCCCAATCTAGATGGCCTGAAGCTTCTTCAAAGGTGTTAGGATCATAATATTAATTACTAATTTATATATAGCACATTATTATAAATTAATAAATAAAATTTTTTGACTTAATTTAACCTTTTCTATAAAATTAATTCGTATAACCTCATCCTAGTAATTTAATTTAGGATTGGTTTAAATATATTAATAAATTTATTATTTATATTTTCAATATTATTAATTATATATATTATTATTAACTTGTATTTAGACATTAATTTATAAATGAATTTATATATAGTACATTATTCTAAATTAATAAATATAATAATTTTTTTGACCTAATTTAACCTTTTCTATATAATTAATACGTATAACCGCACCCTAGTAATTTAATTTAGGATTGTTTTAAATATATTAATAAATTAGTTATTTATATTTTCAATATTATTAATTATATATACTATTATATAAGGCATTACTATTTTAGAAAATTAATAAAGTGTGACCTAACTTAACCTTTTTCTACAAAATTAATTATAAATAAATTACAATTATACCAAGAATAGGGTATTTAGTAAATTAGGTATAATAATTAAATTATTAAAATATACATAGATTTAATGAATTAATAATTTAATAAATATTGACATATATTTTTATATATAATGGGGTAACATGGTAAATTAAATGAATATAATAGTATTTTAATATATTAAATTAGTGAGAGGAAGTTTGACTGGGGTGTTTGTGTAGAAAAGTAGCCGTTAGATTGTGGTAGCCGTTGGAGTCTCTGCTTGGGCTATTTAACACGCTGATCTGGATCTGTTTCTTCATCTTGTCCTGACGATGAACCACATTGGTTGGTTCGAAACGCGTCGACGAAAGTCTTTCTTATGTGATTTACGCTGAAGCTCTCCTTATAAGGATCCAAACAGTTAGGGCGAGGAAATTAGGTCAAAATTGCAGGGTGTTCGATGATGCAAGGTAGGAACAAGGCTCAACACTCTAGGGTTTTATGGGTGAGGTGATTCACGATAGGTGAGGAGCTAGAAAGAGCATGTAAGCAACACGGATTCTTCCTAAACTGAAGAAAACATAGACTGTGAATATTTTCCCAAAACAGAGCATAAAATTATGGTTTCTGCCTATCAACTTGAAAACATGCACTTAAAAGAAATGAAATGATTGATGAAGTACAAAAAAAAAAATTTAACACATGATCACAATAGAGAAAACTGAACTGAACATCATACCACATGCATCCCAAAGAAATAGCTACAACTTTTCATTAATCTCCTGCTGAAAACTGATACAAAATGATGTCTACTCAAAGCATAAGCATCCAACTGAGTCCAACCATTACAATGACTGAGGAAAAGCATCATATAAACCCCAAACAACTCATCTTAAGTTTAGGGGGTCGAATCCATGAGAGGAGGAGCCGTTTCCAACAAAATATGAACAAGTAACAAGAAAATAGGGTGGTAAAAGTGACTCATCCCTAATTCAAACAAATTGATACATTACACTTCAGAAATTTGTTTTACCTGATGAATCTACCCTAGTAAGCCCTAGAAGCATCATAATTACATTCAACTAATCAATTACAAGGATAAAATCATGGTTTTCCAAGGTGAAGGTGAAAACTGGGATGAAACAATGAAAATCTAGACAAACTGTCAAACACACAGCGCCAGTGTTAGGTGCGCAGCGCCAATGCCAGGCGCGCCCTTCAACTTTAGCTACAATTTTGGAGGCCTTCCCGATGTCCAAATTGGGCCCACAATAGCTTGTTGGAAAGCTCTGCCTTTCTACTTTCTAGAACATCTTGAATTTTCACATTTGAAGTTCATTTTCCCTATCAAAAGTTAATTCTCCCAACACTGCTTAGCACCCATGCCAAAAAGAGGGCAGAAAGGTCATTTTTTGAGAGTTTTTGGCCCTTTTGGTCAATCAATTCTACTCCAAGACCTTAGAAAATGCATAGGGTGCATGTACTCATCACTGTGAATCCAAAAATTATAATCGTTTCTTCATTGGATGCCCCAAAAAGATGGGCGCTATCCGTTTTCCTTCCATGACTGTGCAAAAAATGGATTGAAAAACACAACAACTTCCTTCCAACTCAAAAATGGTCCATCATGCCCAAAATGTGTTTTTATGACTGATCAAAGATTAGAGGCACATAGGGATGCCTTAGCAAGCATGTCACGTCTCCTCCTCTCCTCTTGCTTGGTCATTTTGTCAATTTTGAGCTCTTTTGAGCTTGCTCCTTTCCACTTGGTTTCTCCTTGCATAATACTTGGCCATCTTCCTTTGTAACTCAACATCTCAGTTTGCTTCGTCCAAGAGGGTCTCCAAGTGTGTGTTCACTTTCTCAAGCCAAGACTCTCTGTTTTCAGCTATGTCCTTGACCAATTGCTCATCTAGAGTGAGCTGCTCCTCCAATTCTGCCTCTTTTTGTCTTTCAAGCTCTAAGGCCTTTTTCAATCCTCTTGTTCTTGGCCTTTTTCTTTGTCCCTGTTCATCATCCGGCTCTCTATAATCTCCATAAGCCTCATTAAGCTGAAATTTGGCTTTTTCATCTTCCCTTTTTGCCTTGATGTACTTGATTTGCATCAACTCCTGCTTAGCTTCTAGCTGCTTGTTCTCTTGCTCGTAAAAGGAGATAACATATTGGGCTCTTTGTATATTAACCTCAAGCTCCTTGATTTTGGCATCCTTTTCTCCCAAGGTAGCTTGAGAAGATTTGTTTCCCTCCTCATCACTAGTGTCCACAAGGAGAAACTCCTTTTCAATGTCATGTTCTTCATGTTGTTGTTTGACCTCTGCTTCCTCTACCATTTTCTCCTTTCCTTTAACTTGTAATGTTGATGATGAAGGTAAGGCCCCTCCCACTTTTTTTGGGGTAAAAGCCTGCCTCTTTCCCCTCTGATAGGTGAAAGCAAATGGTTGCAAACTATTCCTTTGTGGTATGATACTCTGACCATGCTTAGTGTGTACATCGTGTCCCTCATTATCAGCATGCTCATCATGTTCCTCATCATTGTCATCATCTCTATTGGGTGAATGAATGGCTACATGAAATGATGATGTAGATGGTGTGGAGGTTTCTAGTGAAGAATGACCTGTTGAGGATGAGTGATAAGTAGGTTGTGGTGGATGAGAAGAAGTAGATGGATGAGTGGAGGATGATGGAGGAATGTGGGGAGCTGGATGAGTAGGTGGTTCATTCAATATTTCATTAGCTATGAAGGTCTCCCAAGTAATTCCTAGTTGATCTAAGTGATGGAGGACTACCATTTTGATAAGAGAATGATGGAAAATACTATGCATCTGATGAGATGGATCCCTTTTCTGAGTAATGTATGTCATATTGTCAATACTCCTGAAAAGGTAATATGGCAAATTGAGCATTCTTACCCTGGTAAAGTGCATGAGAAGCCTGATATGGTATGAGTATAGCCTGGAAAACCTACCCTCACATGTGAAATACCTCATGATGATCTTCATCAATGGCACATACTTGTCCAAAAGATAAGAGAAAGGGAAAATTATTTTCTTATCATTTTTGAACCTTGTCTTAAGATATGGCTCATAAAAAATATGATGCAGATGAATTTGCTTGAACCATTTCTCTCCTGCATTTGGAATTCCAGTGGCATGTGATATGATGGCAGGAGATATATTGAATGTGACCCCTACTAAAGTGACCTAGCTGTTTGTAAATTGAGGATGAACTGCTTGGTTAACTGCTGATGCAAATTCATCGTTTCAACCCTTTGGCAAAACTCAAAACAACCCATGTGCCTGAAACATGAGACTGCAAGTGGTGATGCCATAAGTTCTGTTATATTAGTGGGTTCAAATCTGATAATTATCCCTCCTTTCTTGGTTGGCATGTTGGGCTATCTTTCCCCTTCTTCTGAACTACTATATTTTTCTATGCTTTGTAGGTGAAAACTTGAGGGACTAATATATATGCCAAGATGAGTGAAACAGTGAGGAGGTAGAGTGAAATATAGTCAGGATGATTGGAAGGTGACAAAGTCTAAGAAGTATTGTAACTCTTGATCAAATAGGTGATTTTGGAAGCATGCAAGGGAGCTTTGCTAGGGTTTCAAAATTTAGGGTTCCAATTTGCTTAATTGATGGAGAAAAAGAGATACCGGGCCACTTACTTGTTGTATGTAGGTAGTTGAAGCTTTTGTGGCTTGAGCAAATGAAGGAAGTGGTGTTTTGGCACTTGTAGGGTTTGATAGGCTCCTCTGGCCAAATGTGTAGCACCAAGTGCCAGCGCACAACATCCTCAGTAAGCGCACCCTTCACCGCATAGGCGTGCAATGCCATTGAATTTTTCTCTGGTTCAGACGGGAAAACGTGCCCCTCACTACTCAGGCATGCAATGACTCCACCCAGAGCACATCGCCCTCAGCAAACGTGCCCTTCTAATTTATTTTAACCTTCACTCAATCTCCTCTTTGCCAAGGAGAGCTTAGGGTGCAAAAGAACTAATGAAGTTTGAAAAAATGCTTTTGAAATTTTATATAGAGGATGATTTTGATTTTTCTTTAGAAAAACCCACTTTATAATGTTTGTTTGGAATTTTTATTTTGTTTTCAAATCTCTGTCTAATGCTTCTCTTTATTTGTCTCTTTTCAGGTGGATGATGCTTTGATTGAGCTAATTTATTCAATGGATCATTTCTTACAGCAAGGAGAAATGCTTGGGCGGCTTATGGGAACAATTATTACATAAAATGATTTGAATTACATCAGAAAATATAAACAAACTAAAATACTCTGTTTTCATCTCAAAAACATGTTTTTGAGATGAAAATTACATCAATGAAATAAGAAATTTGTACAATAACCATGACTTGCTACCAATCACTATTTGTTTATTGGTCTTCCTCCTACTTTTGCTACCTTTTTTACACTGAAAATATGTTAAAGACCTTGGAAATGGACCCTAAGACCTGATGGAAACATAACTTCTTTGACTCTAAAAAATAACACAACTGAAACCATAATTGAATGCAACATGGAGATGGGTCAGCAAATGTACCTCATGAGAGAAAATTTGATTTTCTAAAAAATTCAGTATGAGACACCTAAAATGAAAATGTAAAGAGCATATTTGATCCCTGATGGATGTATGCATATACTGAAACTAACAGGATGTTGTTCATAATTTTTTTGAAACTCTATATAAAAATTATTAATCCATCATCTTTTTCATTGTAGTATATTTGAAATATTATGTTTGCTTCATGTTTAATACTTAATTATGATGTGACATTGCTGCAAATAAGTTTTATGCTTCACATAACATGCCTTATTTAACCTATTTTTGCCTATAAAAGATTAAGAGGCTTATGGTTTTGTTAAAAGATGTATATTTGTGAGGAAAATATACCAATAATGATTTACTTCTTAAGCCAACATATGCATCTTAAGATCATAATTAAGTAATTTAGAACAATCACTTACAAAATATGAAAGTGGTATGCAAAGGGTCTCTCTAATAAGAAATATAACAAGCATAACACAAGGCAAGAATTGATAGAAAATAATTTAATCCATCTCAACACATGCATTCATAGAATGATACTAATTATAGTACATGTATTCGAGTAGCTCTGCACCTAGATCTCACTAACAACTCATTTATGGATAATGATGATATCAAATCAATAAATAAGTATGAAAAACCAAAAGGAGATTATCCTAAAATTTCTGTTTGTTTAAGGACTCTCAGTCTAACATTCTCTCCCCAACCCCTCCCCCCATCAATAATAAGTCTAAATAATTATATCAGTAATTCGATATGATCAAATGTCTAAATTGGTGTCATCTTCAATTTTCAATATGAAACTTTTGAATTGAGTTATGATGAAGATATGCCTAAAAAACCACTAATATGAATGTTGAATGGTTCATCTGGAATGAACTTTGAAAGAGAGTAGAAATTTTGGAAGTAATAAACTATCATATTTGAACATGCCCCTTGTTAATTTGTGAACAAATCCCCATTTTTCTATCACTAAACATATAAGGTCACCATAGCACTTTATGCATTTAGACTTAATTAGGTGTTGAACAACACCCCAGTGAATAGTTGAATGAGAGAATTTTGAATTTTGTTGAGATATCATTGAAACTTAAAGCCTAACTACCATCATTGATATTCCTCGATGTCAAGTGCAAAGTGAGAAGTATGTGAAATGGATCCAAACTTGAGCCTTGGGCTCTTCTTCAATAACTCTTTCATCATTGTATTTGGTGGTTTTGGTTGACCATAACCATTTTCACAATATACACCCCCTTTGAAGGTGTTGGAGAGGTCTATTTTGTCTTTACTAACACACTCCCCACTTTGAAGTGTAAGAGAGTACCTTTATCTTTTCATTCTTGTAATCCACCGTTAAGGTACAAGGAAATACCATTTGGAGTAAATTTAATTTAAAATAGAAAAGTTTTCTCTTTGAATCATTTTTCAATTTAAAAGACATGTAGAATTAGGCCCTAGTCATGACCAAAAGTATAATATGTAACAAATGATTGAAATCCATCCACTTTTATATTTATTATGGAAATTTGTCTTTACCTATGTCTAAACTAGATGGTAAGACTTATTAAAAATATTGATTTATTCAAATTCCATTTCCAATAACTCATCCAACCATAACGAGTTATTTATTTTGTAGCCATATCTTTTGACATTTATTTGAATGATAATTTTTCTTCCTCAATGAAGACAAGGATGGATACCAAAATAATAATTTTCCATGTGACCAACTCCATAATAATGTTGACACTTAGCATTACAATGTTGAACTAAAATAGGTGAACTAGAAACTCCTTAAAATAATCCTACACTGTAGAAGTGGATTTGTCTAGAATAGTTGGGAATATGAAAGGTAACTTCTTTATCATATGAAGTCTTGTTATGTGTTTGTTGTTGTATATTTCTTCACAAGATTTGATGATATGATTGGAAAGATCATTCTATATTTGATGTTCTTCCATACATTCATGATAATTTTCTTTTGCAATTATAAAATAAAATTCATGCTTTTAGTATCACTCCCTGCTTCTTCTTCTTCTTGTGATTCAGCTTTAATGAAAGTTATCATTTTTAATTCAGTGTATGATTCCATATCATGAATAATTTATGAATAATTGGAGTTATGATCAGATGATGACCAACAACTTCTAATGTCTTTTGGATTGACATCTTGAATCTACATCAAGATTCATCTATAGGATCACTTGATGAGGAAAGAGTTAAAAAGGAGGGTTGATTTATACCTATATATATGTATGTATGTATGTGAATAGAGAAGTGAGGGAAAAACCTAAAATAAGTTGACTAAGAGAAAAAGATAAATAAGACAATAAGGAAAAACCCTAGGAAAAGTAAGATAAAATAATAATCAATGGAAGAAAGGAAAACATAATGGATAAGAAGGAATAATAATGTTTTAAAAATGAAAAAGTAATACTATATAATATTGATAAATAAATAATCAAGGTTTAAATAAATTGATATGAGGAGCTATTAATTAAATCTATTAAATTGTAATAGTACATAATAATACTCCTATAATACTGTATTGTAATAATATAAATTAATAATTGCATTATTTTATATTATATATAATTATTACCTTAATATTAATTAATAATTATCATAGGAATATAACTTAATATCTAAATAAGTCTAATATGGAATATTGCTACATAGTAGTTTCCTTTTATGTGAACAATCACTTACAACAAAAGTCATTGATGATATGCGTGTACATACACACACTTAAGAAATTATAACTTAAAAACACTTTTTAAAATTTATTTAACTCCAAATCAATAGAGCAATGAATGGTTTTAATTAAAATTGGAGAAATATAGAAAGTTTATAGTGCTTAATATTTTACTATGTGAGATTTTTAACATATTTTGAATTCTTTTGCAACTAGTAGACATATGGTGAAAATAAATGTAATTATGAATTCCTTTACAACTTCTCAACAACAATGGTGATAATAACTACTATTATTATAATATGGTATAAGAAGGACACAAATCATTGCAATTATTATAATATGACATAGGAAAAACATGAAGAGCATGTAGAAAACATTTAAGTAAATAAGTAATGTGACAATCATTTTATTCAAAAAATTTAACACGGTGAAAGAGTTAAGATTGTTAGGTTAATAGTGGTGGTTTGGAGTATCTTCCATTGAGGTCCATGGTATTACATAATAAATATATTTTTAACTTAGGATTATGAATTGTGTGCTACAATAAATAATGTTGGTTGTGATGAAGTGACATGATGAGAGCACATAGTCTGAGTAGGTGTGAGGAATGATGGGAAAATAGAAGGTAAGGTTGCCCCTTAACACTACTGATATTACATCGTTGTTTAATTAAGGGTACTTCTCTAAGCAATGGCTATATGGTAATTGATAATATTCTTAATGAGTCTTTTCTAACCATTATGGAGGAAAGTAGTTAATGGATTTCAATAACTTGGATTATATTTATATTTCTAAAGAAGCCTTTGGTTTTAACCTGTTAGAAAATTAATTAACGGGGCAATGAACTACACAAAATATTGTGGAAACAAAAATACAGAAACACGTAGAACAAGAGAGACACAAATATACGTGTTTCACCCAATTTGGGCTACGTCCACAAAGAAACAACCAATCCTTCATTGTATATTATCCAACAAAATGAAGAGATACAACCTACAGTAGATCCGTTATAATTTCCTCTTCACTCTCACATAGTCTCCTCTCTATTTCTAGCTTAGAATAATAATCATCATCTGCAATACAATTCCCTCATATAAACTAAGGGGTTGCCTTCTAGGGCACAAAAAACCCTAAATTGAACATAACTTTGTTAGGTCCCTATAATACTAGTGCAACCCCTAATTATTATTGTGAGTGTAACGCCATTATTGTTATTTTTGTGCCCATGTAGTCCCCATATTGTTATTATTGTGTCCTATAGAAGCCCACTATTGTTATTTTTGTGCCCTTACATTATTATTGTTATGTAGGCTGAGATTATATTGTGACCCCTTATACTCCTATATATAGAAAGGAGGTTTTGCATTTTAATCATCCGAGAATTGTTCATTTATGTTATGCAAATGATTTTTCCCCCTCGAAGAGGCTATTTTTCAAGTCATTGATCTAAGTTTTCTTCTATTTTGTGAGTTGGTTGCATA
The DNA here is from genome assembly GCA_000404065.3 of Pinus taeda. Lineage (NCBI taxonomy): Eukaryota > Viridiplantae > Streptophyta > Pinopsida > Pinales > Pinaceae > Pinus > Pinus taeda. Next base: position 85,547 of record APFE031700977.1, on the reverse strand, counting down.
ACATTTGGTATAAGAGCTTTGGATTCTAGGGTTTCACTTCTTCAAACATGCCATCTTGGTATGTTTGCTATAACATTTTTCTAAGAGGCTTCAGAAGTTGAAATTTTGACCAAATGGATCCAAAATCATGGTGAAATTTGTGCAAAAATATCAGATCTTAGTTCGCTATATTTTCTGAGATATGATCCGAGAAATTTAGGGCTTTTGCAGGGTCCAAAATTCAGTCTCAAACAAGTGACCTAGGGAAAATCGTCATAAATTTAATTTTAGGCATCGGATTTGAACTTTGTAAAAATTGTCTAAAATCACATGTAATTTAGTTTTTTGTGTACAAAATTTAGGGCCGAAGGTCGAAATAGTGACACATGGCACTTTGTACAAGTTTTCTCTACTAAACCGGTCTATAATCAAGTCATCATGGGAGATCGGGCATAAATATTTCTTGAAGAATCAAATCTTGGTATGACTTGTGGGGTTGGAAATAAGACTTATAGGGATGCCACAAAATAAAATTTCAGACCTTGGAGATCCAAAATTACAAAGATACAATAGATTCAATATCGAGATCCTACAAAGCAAGAAAAATTTGTGTATTTTTTTTTTTTTTAACTTTCATAAGTTTTATTTGAAAGATTAGTTTGAAGTGATTCAAAGGGCATGTGAAGCATAAATATCATTGTTTGATTCCAAAATGACTGAATAAAGAAAATGAAGACACCTATTAAGCAACTAGAAATCTCTACTATGACGCATGATGAAGAGGAAGAAATGCAACATGATATATCAAAATTATGAAACCAAGTGCAACAAATTTCGCTCTTGCCAAGGAACAAAAAATGAAATGGAAGCTAATATGGATGGCTTGAAGAATGGTTTAAAATCATATATGGAAGGTTTAAAGGATGGCATGGAAGATAATATGGGTGGTATAGAAGCAAAAATGAAAGGCAACATGGAATATTTGAAGAATGGTTCAAAAGAAGACATGGGAGGTTTAACAAAGTTGGTATAAGAAATGCTTCCTAATGGTGAAAAGGTATTAGATGAAACTTGTGATGAGAACAAAAGAAATGTTATTCATGATTTCATAGAATCTAACATGGGATTGAAGACCCATCATATTCAAAAGATTGATACGAAGAAGTTTGATGGAAATGATCTTGTAACATGGGTACCACAGATGGAGCAATATTTTGATCTCCATAATGTGCAACACACATAAAAGGTACACATTTCAACTTTATATTTAGAACGCAATAAGTTTGTATGGTATCGATGGCTTTGCTCTCGTAAACCACTTGTCACTTGGTCAATTGTTACGGAGGAAATGGTAGCACATTATGAGGATACAAAGAGGAACACCTTCTTTAGCCAATTGATAAATATCAAACAAAAGGGTTCAATGGAAGAGCACATTGAGGACTTTCAAAAATTGAATATAAGGGTAAAGGATATTCCAGAGGAGCATAGGATTGATGTATTCATAGGGACTTTAAAGGATAACATCCAACACGAGGTTTTCCTTTGGGAACTTGATTCATTAGAGAAGGCATTCAGGTTGGAATTAAAAATTGAAAGCAAAATTATGGCAACAAGGAAGCCTACCACTCACAACTATAAAGATGGAAGTGTTGTTGCTCCTATCCTTTCACAACCTACAAGGTTGACACCACAACAATTAGAAGAAAAAAGAGCAAAAGGGCTTTGCTACAGTTGTGATAGTAAATACACTAAAGGTCATTAATGTGCTGAGAAGAGATTATTTTACATAGATTGTGAAGAGGAGGAAGAAAAGGAACAAGAAACTTCAAAAGAATGAGATATACACCAGGAACCAAACCTAGAGAAAGAAGAAATGAATTCGACCATATCTTGTAATGCATTGGCAGGAATTAACATTCCTTAAACTCTCAAGCTAGAAGGACATATCAAGAAGAAGAAGTTAATAATGTTGATTGATTAAGGTAGTACCCATAATTTTATTCATTGTAAGATAGCTAAGGAATTGAATTGCTTCCTATATCCAATGCCAAAGTGTTAAGTGATGGTTGCAAATGGAGGAACTATAAATTGCTCTAGAAAGTGCCATAATATCAAGCTAACCATGGGGGAATATGTATTGAATAGTCCAATGTTTCCATTCCAATGGGTGGTGCAGATGTTGTACTAGGAGTCTAATGGTTACAATCTTTGGGTACAATAACTTTTATTTTTCAAGAACTTTTCTTGAATTTTTTTTTGGGAAAGATAGGAAGTTGAATTAAGGGGCATAGAAAGGAAAGATAATATAGTATAATGGCATGAGAAAGCTTATAAAGAGAAAACAATGGGGCGTAATTGCACAATTATGCTCACTAAAGGTTCAAACATCGAAATCATCTATTTCTCCAGATCTCCAAAAAGTCTTGGACAATCATTCCAAGGTATTTGAGACTCCCAAAGGCCTCCCACCTATTTGTGATCATGACAATGCTATTCATTTGATTCCAGGAAGTGTTCCTCCAAACATCATGCCTTACAAATATTCCTATGCCAAAAATAGTGAAATTGAACATATGGTTGTAGAAATGCTAAAGGTCAGTATAATTCAACCTAGTCAAAGTTCTTTCTCTAATTTAGTAATATTAGTTCACAAGAAGGATGGATCATGGTGCATGTGTCCATATTATAGGGAGCTCAAAAATCTCACCATTAAATATAAATTTCTCATTCCTGTCATTGATGAATTATTGGATGAATTACATAGATAAATTTACTTCACCAAGTTGGATCTTCGTTTAGGATATCATCAAATTAGAATGAAGAGTGAAGACATTTTGAAAACAAAGTTTAGAACTCATGAGGGTCATTAGGAATTTTTTCTCATGCCTTTTGGCCTTACCAATGCAGCTTCTACATTTCAAGGTTTGATGAATTCCATTTTCAAACCCACCCTTATAAAATTTTTGTTAGTACATTTTGATGATATACTAATCTACAACAAGTCTTGGAAGGATCATGTTCAACATGTTGATAGGGTGCTCAAACTATTGGAAGAGAAACAATTATATGCAAAAACCTCCAAATGTTTCTTAGGAGTATAGGAGGTGGAATGTATGGGTCATATGGTATCTCATGAGGGTGTTAAGGTAGACCCTAACAAAATTAAAGCTATTAAGGAATGGAAAATCCCCAAAACCATAAAGCATCTGCGAGAAATTCTTGGGTTAACAACATATTATCTCAAGTTTGTTAAGAATTATGGGATAATAACAACACCTCTAACAACATTACTGAAGAAAGATACATTTTCTTGGACTCTAGAAGAAACTAAGGCCTTTGAACATCTTAAACTGGTCTTAGCTATGCAAGACATCACAAAAACCTTTATTGTGAAATGTGATGACTCAAGAAATGGAATTGATGTTGTTTTAATGCAAGAAGGAAGATCCATTTCTTTTGAAATCTATCCAATCAAAGGAAAGTATTTACACAAACCTATTTATGAGAAGGAAATGTTGGAAATACTACATGCACTACAACAATGACGACCTTACCTAATGGGAAGACACTTCAAGGTAAAAAAATATCATGATAGTCTTAAATACTTTTTGGAAAAAATATTATCTTCAGAAGAGAAAAAAAATGGGTTACAAAGATGTTGGGTTATGAAAAAGGGAAGGAAAATTTTGTTGCAAATGCACTCTGAAGAAAGGATGAGGATGTGGAATCATTGCTTTGTGCCATTTCTATTATCCAACCAGATTGGATAATTGAAGAAAGGGATGAATGGAAGAATGACGAAGAAGTGTGGAAACTCATTCAAAAGCTGTAGCAAAATCCCAGTACATATGATACATTTAGCTTGAAAAATGATTCATTATGGTACAAATACCTCTTATATCTTTGTAAGAATTCCCAACTCAAACAAGAGATTCTTTTGGAATTGCACAACTCTCCCTTAGGAGGGCACTCAAGATTTTTAAAATCTTACCACGGGGTCAAGAAGATTTTTAATTGGGATGGCCTTAAATATGGTATTCAAAATTTTGTGGTGGAATTTTTCGTTTGCCAACAAAATAAAGTTGAGACAATTAAGACCCCGGGTCTGTTACAACCTTTATCCATTCCTAGTCAACATTGGGAGGAGGTTTCAATGGATTTTATCATAGGTTTATAAAAGTCCAAAGGAAAGAGTGTCATCATGGTGGTAGTTGATAGAATTACCAAGTATGCACACTTTTGTGCATTATATCACCCATTTAAAGCTAGTACAATTGCTACTGCAGTTATGGAAACAATTCAAAAGCTACATGGAAACCCAAATATTATTGTAAGCGACAGAGATCCCATTTTCACTCAAAATTTTTGGATGGAAATATTTTATTGTCTGGGTACTGAATTAGCTCATAGCTCATCTTATCATCTTCAATCTAATGGGAAAATTGATATAGTGAAAAAATGTTTGGAAGAATATCTTCGTTTCTTTGTACCTGATAAACAAACATAATGGGTCAATTGTTTACCTCTGGCTGAATGGTGGTATAAAATTCCTTCCATACTGCAACAAAAATGACCCCATTTATGGAACTTTATGGATATCATCTACAATCCATCACATCATATTTAAGAGAAAATTATAATGTTCAAGTAGTGGAAGATCACATTGAGAATCAACAACAAGTTTTCCAACTCTTAAAGGATAACCTCACTTTGGCATAGAATCGTATGAAACAACAGGCATACCAACATTGCAATGAAAGGAGTTTTGATGTAGGCGACTGGTTATTTTTACGCTACAACCATACAAACAAACGTCCCTCAAACAAGATAAGAAGGATAAAAAATTATCACCAAAGTACTATGGTCCTTACAAGGTGCTACAAAAGATTGGTACTATGGCATACAAATTGGAGCTTCCTGCATCTTCTCAAGTGCACCTAGTTTTCCATGTTTCATGCTTAAAGAAAGTTATAAATGAAAATCTCCCAGTTCAAACAATAATCCAGAACTTGATGAGGAAGGAAAAATCGTATTGGAACCTAAATCAGTCACGGAAACAAGAACTCGACAACTACGAAATCGATCAATTTCATAGTATCTCATCAAGTAGAAGAACATACTTGCTAAAGATTCCATATGGGAGGATGAGAATTTTATACAGAAGCATCCAAAATTACTCAAGTGTTGAGGACAACACTTTTTCGAAGGAGAGGGTCATGTTAGGTCCCTATAATACTAGTATAATCCCTTATTTTTATTGTGAGTGTAGCCCTCTTATTGTTATTGTTGTACCCATGTAGTCCCCATATTGTTGTTATTGTGCCTCAGAGAAGTCCACTATTATTATTTTTGTGCCCTTACATTATTATTGTTATGTAGGCTCTGATTATATTGTGACCCCTTAGACTCCTAAATATAGAAATGAGTTTTTTTCATTTTAATCATCCAAGAATTGTTCATTTATGTGATGTAAAGGAGGTTTCCCCCTCGAAGAGGCTAATTTTCAAGTCATTGATATATCTTTTCTTATTTTTTATGAGTTGGTTGCATAACAAACTTCTACTGTCAGATCATCTGCCTAATCAACGACCTAGAATGAATACAAAATTAAACTATTTTACAAAGCAAATTTTCATCTATTTTTAGCTTCAGGGGTGCTGCCCCTGAACCCCTGCCAAGGGGGGCTCTAAACATGCACCCTCCTTCCTTGGACTCCCCAGGAATAAATAGTGGGGGGGGGGGGGGGGCGAGGAAGCCCCCAAATGCCCACCCATCGGGGATTGAGATACAAACACTACTGAAACCATCCCTATGAATTAGGAATATAATCAGGCTCCACATCCAATAATCTCCCACTTGGAGACTGATTATATCAACTCCATCGATGCTCCACTTGCTGCGAAATGCTTCCACTTTGGACCTGGTTGTTTCTCATATTCATCATCATTCTTTAAGGCCAATTGAACTGAGTAGTAACTCAATTTCTCCCTAGTTTCAACCATTGTCAATATATCCACAGGATTCTGGCTAGTTTGTATCTTTTCCAGCTTCAATTGTCCATCATCCAAAACTGACCGTATGAAATGATACCCGAGTTGTATATGTTTAGATTTAGAATGAAAGGTTGAATTTTTTGCAAGATGAATGGTACTTTGGATGTTACTATATAACATGCTCATCTCCTGCTTCTTGCCCAACTCAACGATAAGCCTTTGTAACCAAATAATTTCTTTGCTAGCCTCTGTAGTAGCAACATACTCTACCTCCGTTGTTGAAAGTGAAACAATGTTTTGCAATTTTGAAACCCAACTCATAGTTGTTCCACATACGGTAAACACATACCATGTGGTGCTCCTCTTGTTATCTCTATCACATCATCATATCCCTGTAGAGAAATGTTTGAACCTCCAAAACATAATGCTTGATTTATGGTACCTCTCAAATACCTGAGAAACCACTTCACCGCCATCCAATTCTCTTTTCCTGAATTTTTCAGGTACCTTCTTACAACTCCCACTGCATGTGGAATATCAAGTCTTTTGCATACCTTTGCATACATTAAGCTTCCAAAAATTGATGCATATGGAACTTTACACATATAATCCATCTCTTCCTCGGTCTTGGGACACATCTCCTTACTTAGTTTGAAATGGCTAGCCAAAGGTGTACTGACTAGTTTTTCATTCTGCATATTAAATCTTTCCAACACATTTTCTATGTACTCACTTTGAGACAATATTAATTTGCGATTTTTTATATTTCTAGTTATTCTCATACCAAGGACTTGTTTTACAACACCCAAATCCTTCATTGCAAGTGAATTTGCCAATTTTCCTTTGAGCACATTTATTTCCTGCATGTTAGACCCTGAAACAAGCATGTCATCTACATACAATAGCAATAAAATATTTCTACCATCATTTTTCCTTTTAAAATAAACACAATGGTCAAAGTGACATCTAGTATAACCTTTTTCAAACATAAACCTGTCAAAATTTAGATACCATTGCCTTGGAGCTTGTTTTAAGCCATACAAGTTCTTCTTCAATTTGCACACCAATTTCTCCTTCCATTGGACCTCATACCCTTGTGGTTGTTGCATATATATTTCTTCCTCCAAAACCCCATGCAGAAAGGTTGTCTTTACATCTAACTTCTCAAGATGAAAATCTTCTACCACCACTAGACTTAAAATAGTTATGATTGAAGTCATTTTAACCACAAGAGAAAATATTTCATAAAAGTATATAAATTTCTTTTTTTCAAATCCCTTCACCACAAGTCTACCCTTATACCCCTGTTTACATCCATCATCTTCATTCAACATGTAAACCCATTTATTCTGCAATGTTATTTTACCAGCAGGCAACTTGACTAATTCCCAAGGCTGGTTCTGCATCAAGGAGTCCATCTCTTCTTCCATGGCTTGCTCCCACTTCCTCCTGGTTTCTATCTACATTACTTCTTCATATATTTTTGGTTCACTAGAATCAATAAAAAAATACATAATATAATGAAGCATAGTATCATTCAGGGAGTCTACTTATCTTGGTAGATCTTCTAACACCAGTTTCAGGTGTTTGAGGTGCATGTTGTTATTTTGGTTTTTGTTTTTATTGTGGCTGCTGATCATTCTGATTTTCAGGCACCTTTACTTTTTTTGTGATCTCATCAAGCACTATGTATTCTTTGTTTTCCATTTCATGTTTCTTTCCTTGCATCTAATCCTTATACAATACCTTTTCATTGAATATGACATCTCTACTCTTAATGATTTTGTGATTTTCATAATCATATAAGCGATAAGCAAAATCATTTAAACCATATCCAATAAAGGTACATTTCTTTTATTTTTCCTCAAGATTTGTTTTATTTTCTTTATTGATGTGGACAAAGGCTTCACAACTGAATGTCTTTAAAAATGAGTAGTTTACATTTTTACCTATCCATGTCTCCTATGGAATACCACCATCCAAGGAACTTGAAGGCCCTTTTTTTATTAGATAAATAATAGTATCTACAACATATGCCCAAAATCGTAAGGGCAATCCTGCAAGTAATCTCATGCACCTTGCACTCTCCATGATTGTCATGTTCATCCTTTCTGACACACCATTTTCCTATGGTGTTCCTGGAACTGCCTTCTCTCTACGAATTCCATGCTCTGAACAATAGTTATCAAACTCTTTGCTGCAATATTCACCTCCATTGTATGATCTAAGAGACTTCATCTTCTTTCCTGTCTCATTCTCAAACAAAGCTTTTCGTTTCTTGAAAGTATTAAATACATCAGATTTATTTCAATTATAATAAATCTAGGTTTTCCTAGTTGCATCATCAATAAAGGTAACATAATAGCGAGAGCCACCAAGAGATGATACCTAAGAAGTTCCCCATACATCTGTATGTACAATTTCTAATTTTTCCCTCTTCTTTTCCTTTCCAACTTTGATAAATTTGACTCTTCCATTTTCCATAAATACAATTTTCACGGACATCCAAATCAACATGCTTCAGACTTGACAATAAATTTCTTGGGTGAAGAATCTACATCCCCTTCTCACTCATGTGCTCAAGCCTATGATGCCAAAGTGTTGTATCTTCTCCTATGGAGGTTACATTAGAGGAATTTTGAGGTCTAAAATGAGCCTCTTAAGGAAATTATAAAATAATAGTAGAAATAATAAAATAAGATTAGATTACATCATCAAATTTTATAGGGAAAAAAAAGAAAAAAACTACTTTTTCAACTCGTATTTTCAACTTATCTCCCAATGGGTTTATTCAAATTTTGAGAAGGAACACTCATTAGATGTAAAATTTGATTCCTCGTTCAATGGGTACCCATGTTTCGCACTTTCAATGGACCCTGCTATACGAAAAATTAGAAATACATGAAAAACGTGATTGCAATCACATTATTTCATGTATTTCTCATTTTTCATGTAGCAAGGTCCATCGAAAGTATGCAACATGGGTACTCCTTGGACGAGGAATTAAATTTTTCATCCAACAAATACTTCCACTCGAAATTTGAGTAGAACCTTTGGGAGATAAGTTGAAAATATGAGTTTAAAATGTAGTTTTATTAGTTTTTAGTTTTTTATTCCAAAAATGGTGAATCATCTCCCACAGTTGACATCATCATCTTGAATCATATTGGTTCTTATAAAGCTTATTTTGGTTGTACATTTTTCTTAGGAGGCTCATTTTAGACCTCAAAATTTCTCTAATGAAGCATTAACAAATTATAAATACTATTGCATAAATACAATGTACCAACCTTTTCTCCTTTTCTCCTTCCAGGTTTTGTCTATAAAATTAGTTACACAACCTTCACCTCCCAACTGCTCTGTTTAAATTATATTTTTCTTCAGATCTGGAACATGCCTTACTGCCTTCAATAGCCATTGGTTTCCATTTTGTTGCTTTATAAAAACCTTACCCATTCCAACGATTTTACACAGTTTATCATCACCCAAATGAATCTGTCCAAAATCTCCTTGAACATCGTCATCAAAATGTTTCCTATCAGGTGTGGCATGGAATGAGGCCCCTGAATCTACCATCTAGGCATTAATAATATTCTCTAATGAAAGAATAAAAGCATCTTGCAACACATCACCTGTCACATTCAATTCATGATTGTTCTCTTGGTGTCCATCTCCTTCTTTTCCCTTCCAAGATTTTCAATATTTTTTCAGGTTTCCTTTCTTCCCACATTTCGAGCACACTATCCCTGATCTGGATTTGGATCTGACTTTTCTTGACTTACTGCGATTTCCTGGGCTGCTTCCTCTTTCCATTGTTCTTCCCCTAGTCTCTGCAATCAAAGCATTATCTGATGTCTCATTAGAGCTTTTCCATCACATTTCCTCGCTAAGGATGGCACCAACAACATCATCAAACTTTAAAGTACTATATACAGATACATAGTTACTGATGACCATAAATACACCATTCCAAATTTCTGATAATGAGCATAGAAACAATAGATCCCTAACTTTATCATCAAAATTTACCCATACATAACTTAATTGACTGGTAATTTTATTAAACTCATTTAAATGATCAACAACAGATCCACCTTCTAACATCTTCATATTAAAAAAATGCTTCATAAGAAATACCTTATTCAAGGCTAAGGGTTTTTCATATAGTTTTGCCAAGTCCCTCATTAGACCTTCTGTTGTAGTTTCCTTTGAAATATTGAAGGTTGTCGATGCCACCAGGCACAATCGTATTGTTCCTAATGCTTTTCTGTCAAGAATCTCCTATTCTTCATCTGACATAATCATCGGCTTCTTTGTCTTTTTTCTTAATGGTAGGTAAAAATCTTTTTGATATAGATAATCATCCATCTGCATCTTCCATAACTAGTAGTTTTGGCCGTTAAATTTATCGACTCTAAACCTACCATCTTTTGTCATTTTTCCACTCGAACTAGGAACCCTTTTCTCCTGTGAGTTTATTAGCCAAATAAACCTTCGACTCTGATACCAGTTGTTAGAAATTAATTAATTGAGCAATGAAATACACAAAATATTGCGGAAACAAAAATACAGAAATGCATAGAACAAGAGAGACACAGATATACGTGGTTCACTCAATTTGGGTTACATCCACGGAGAAACAACCAATCCTTCCTTCTATATTATCCAACAAAATGAAGAGATATAACCTACAATAGATCCGTTGTAATTTCCTCTTCACTCTCACACAATCTCCTCTCTCTTTCTCGCTCAGAATAATAATCATCGTCCACAATACAATTCCCTCATATAAACTAAGGGGTTGTATTCTAGGGAAAAAAAACCCCAAAATTAAACATAACTTCTACCATTAGATCATCTGCGTAATAAACGACCCATGTTGACTACCGAATTACAATATTTTACAAAGAAAATTTTCATTTATTTTTAGCTTCAAGGGTGCTTCCTGAACCCCTCCGGGGGGGGGGGGTTGGGGTGGTCCAAACATGAAACTGCTCCCTTGGACCCCCGGCACAATAGTAGGGGGCAAGGCCCCCCACACCCCCGTAGGGATTAGGATCCAAACATGACTAAAATAAGAACTCTGAATCAGGAAGATAATCAGGTTCCACATCCAACATAACCTCCTTAAGACCTAATGTTATTGTTTTACACAAAGGCCATTTTAGGTTAGTTTAATAGTAAGAGCTAACTTTGCATTCAATATGGTTAGTCATTCAAGTTTAATCGGTTTCCTTCACCTTCCAAGGCTCATTGAAGTTAAGAAGGTGGGAAAATGGATTTCTCAAATTTTGTAAGTAGTAAGTGGATTTCAAGTTTTTTCTAAAGTTCTGTATGTTCCTCATGTATGTTTTATTTTATTACGTTGAGTCACTTCTCATGCAACCTATGACCCAATAGAGAATATACTAGACAAATTTTTTTAAGTCATATTATAGGGAAATAAGGGATTCCATAAAGTGAATTAGGAGTTTTATTGCAATCCAAATGTTGGGGTAGCTTGGGTTGATTGGGTCAACATACCAAGATATATAGGTCTTATGTGTCAAGTCACTTATTAGAGATATGAAGGGGCAAGGAAACTATAACATCATATATATATATATGGATAGCCTTTCAGGTCCAATCATTGTTGTTAGCTTTGGTCAAGATCATGTATTCAAGAACTTTTATGGTAAAGAGCCAGGTGATATTTAAGGCTTAAGCTAATGTGGAGAATCTCAACACATTGCCTTATATTGTAATGACCATTGCATTTGGTGGTCTCCCTTGTTTCCTTTGAAGCAAAAAGTGAGTTGAATTAACATAGTTTTCATGGAGGAGACTCTTCTCAAAAGGTGTTGTTTGAGCTATGAATCCTTATGAAGCAATTCCTAGCATTAGAAATCATAAGCAACTTTAAAGGCTAAAATTTTGTTCTCTAAGCTTGATAAAAATATACTTAAGTTTGGGATCTTATAACAAACGACTTGTTTATTAAATTCAATAACTTAATAGAAAGATTACATGTGAAGTGGTTCTAAAATGTTCGTAAATTATACATCAACAAACATATATAAATAGATTTACGTTAACCCAAAATTACATAAATTATAAAATTTTGGATCTAAACAATATTCATAATCAATTAAACTTCGTTCAATTTAAACTTATCCTTTTAATCTAAAAAATATATCTTTATGATTTTTTATTTTTTTTGCGATCTTCTCTGGACTATTACAATTTTTCTTTTAAAATTTATATTCCAAATGCCCATTCTACGGAAGAAGAAGAAAATAAATAAATTATTGTATTAAATCAATTTAAAATAGAGTCTTCTTATTTTATTTACATTTGTTTACTTCATATAATGGAGATTTTAATTTACACATATATCTTTATAAAATTATATACCTACCTAAAATGATTAGTAAGATAAATGTGCAGAAGAAGGGAAAATTGGTTTTAGAGGAAGATAATCAATTAGAATCTAATTTGCTAATGAAAGTCGAATTGATTTTTGGGAAGAAAATCAATTAGAATCTAAATGCAAAGGCCATGTTGAGTAGGATATTGTCATACCGTTAGAGGATGTTTCAAAGACATTGAAGGATTAAAGCATCCATGACAGCATGTTTTCGTTGGCAGCATGATGATAGGAGTGACTTGCTTTTTTACTAGCTGTGGCTTTGTCATGGTTGGTGAATATAAAATTTTAATGCACCACATTATCAACAGAGTTTATGGTATAAATTAAATACTGACATGGAAAATAATATAATATAATATGATTATAAATTAAATAAGTTATAACATAAATTAAAAAGGTATTTAATATATATGTACATAGTATATTTGAAGTGTTTATCTTGAAAATATATATATATATAATTGACATATGTATTTTAAAGCAGATAAATTAGTCATTTCAATGTCTTTGTTTACTGAGAAAATTGGAATATAATTTTCAATTTTTTTTATTTTTAATTTTAATTATATCTAATATATATTATTTAATTATTTAAATATTTCAAAACTATTATAAAACCATAGTAAAATTGCTATATTTGAAATAACTAACTAGAAGTTAATCTATTTTGAATAAAAATTATCACAATATATCTTCCTTCCGCATGTATAATAATGTGGTAAAACCTAGATGAGTGGTTAATATGATGAAGCCATAATATAAGTTAATACCAATACTCACATTAACCTCTATAAATAATAATAAGATAGTAAAATTGGAACTATATAATAAGTGTTTTATTGATGTTTAAGTCATACACTATCCTTAAATTGTCAACTGGGTAGGTAAACTTTTGAGTTGGTGCAAGATACACAGAAGATAAGACTTTTTGCTTATTAAATGATCTATTCTAAGTGCATGGGGTCGGTTGTTTCATTCAAAGGATCCTACCTTTTAATCTCAGATTTAGTGACTCTTCGGTTACCTAACAATCTCTAAAAGATAAGCACAAAATAGTCCCAATATTACAAAAAAAATATAAATTAATTAATTACTAATTCTATATCAGTTGGTATTATATAATTCCTTTAAAATGAAACCACCACTGATCCTTTTTAATCAAACCAAATATTTTAAATTAACTAACATATGATATACATAAACCGAGAAACACAACCACATACAATGGATAAAAGAGATTGATTCTTGTATAAGCTCATTGGAATGATCATATATAATTAGAATAAATGCAGGAATACAATAAACCAATTAAACGAATAAAACAAGCCAACTCAACAAATAAAACAAATAAACTAACAAAGTAAAATAAACACAAAGGATATGGCACTCGACCATGCCTTGAGTGGGCCCTACTCAAGGCTCAATTAATGCATTGGATCTTTAACTATTCAATGCAACACAACATAAATGAACAACTATTGAAAATATCATAGCACAACATATATATGAAAGTAAAACTTCACCAATAAACCAGAACACAACTACTTTGTATTAATCTCAGAGATCAAAATAATGGTAACAACGGATGTTCTTGCGCTCCGGGTGCTCTTCTACTTATTTAGAGTTCTTAAGAAACTAAAATAAACACATCATATGTTCAGTAACTACTTTTAAACAATGTTGAGTAACAATGCTGGGAATCTTCACGAGAGCTTGTAACAGTGTCATAACCCTGAAATCATCATAGACCAGCAAATAAGATCTTCTTTGAACTAAAACTTCCTTTGTACGCCACGCTCTTCATTGAAATTGTAGGCTCACCATGTTGGCACTTGAACTTGCTCACAAGTATGCACAGTTGATAGTTAATCCATAAGTGAGATTCAGGGTCTTTATCAAAACGTTTTTCAAATAGAATCTTCATGACATGCTAATGGTAGCTAACTGTAGTGTTTCACCTATAGGCTTCAATCTCTAGACATACTTGTAATGTGAAATAAACTCATCAAAATGACAGTCCTTAGTAGTCTTTAAATGACACCATGTTGACACAACCAAGATATGTAAGACCAAATTCAATCCTGTAATCAAAACACTTTGGTTTAAAATCAGTAGCTTGAGCCATTTTTTTGTTGTTGTAAGTTTGGTAGGACCTTCTCATTTTCAAGTTTTTACATGTTCGTTATTCACCCCATTTCTAGGGAGGGTAGCACAAGAATTGAACCCAAGATCTCCAGTTTGGTGAGACTTCATTTCCATGGCTATTGCCACTTGAGCTACCCCTTGCAGACCTAGCTTGAGCCATT
>APFE031700977.1:37353-70611 GCA_000404065.3 Pinus taeda | reverse complement strand
TTACTAATCAAATTCTTTAGCAATTTATTCATAAACAAAAAAGACAAGGCTAAAAAATAAATGAAAATATACCTACACTGGAATAAGTAGGACAAGTTAGGAGTAAAGAATGATAAGTTTTTAAATCCAAAATTGGACATTTTAATGAAAAAATTGTTGTCATAGGAGGGACCCATCATCTCCACACAACCTGCTCGGTTACATGTCCCCATGAAATCATATTCCACTTCTAGGATACCAACATAGAGGTCGCCCCAATTATAGGCTAGGTGACCAAATTCTCCAGAAGAATAATAATGTTGGGTATTTTCCATAACTGTCCAATTTGATCACTATTCCTCCATGACCTAGTGAGTAGGAGCTTTGTAAAATCGAGTCAAACACAAAAGAGCGGGAAATGAAATCAGAGTCCTACCCAACGAGACTCATGTTTCAACACTGAATATGTGTAGAAAGAGGCATGGTTCAGTGTTAAACAAAAGAAGAGGTAACCCATTAGGTTTTTCTTAGGAAAGAATGTAGGTAACCCTTCTCAGATGTCTCAAGCCACATTAAGGGCTTATACAGAGTAGGTTCGAACCATTTCATGGTATTCTCTAACAACATATTTTGATGATTAGTTTTGATGGTGGCAAAGCCTCTTGCATCTTCCCTTAGTCTCATCAAATCATTAACTACCAATCCTGAAAGAGGGTTGAGACCCTTTTATGGCTATCACTATCCAAATATTTTATGACTGTCATTATTCAAACCCTTTATGACCGTCCCTACTCAAACCCTTATTGTTCTCCCCATTCAAATCCTTACAATTGTCATTGTTCAAAAGAATTTTGAAATTAAGATTTCACCAAGCCGGGTGCTTTCATACTTCTCGAGCTAGGGAACAGTGATTCTGCACTAGTTACAGAATGTCGTAAGTTAATGAGTCAGGATATCGAGCATCCCTTTAACCATTCATGGGTGACATGGGCTAACTGAGGTAATAATGTGCCACTTTGATAGCTAATTAAAACCATTCTCCACATAATACATTGGTCTAGCATATATATATATATATATGTTAATGTCGATAGGCTTGTAACATATATATATGTGTAGTGAAATGAATATTAGGCATGGTTGTGGCTTAGGTAAATAGGTTGGCTGAAAGGGTTTATAGGGGCTTACTTAGGGCCTTTTGTGAAAGGTATAATATATGGGTTAAAGAAAGGGGATGTTGAAGGGGGAGATTTTAATTTTAGATTTTATTTTAAAACAAAAGGGGTGATTGGAAATGATAAAAGGACTAGCGTTGAAAAATTTACATAAATATGTAAGGCATAAAGTTTCAAGTGAGTATGTTAAGGCATCAAATATTTTAGGTATACTTTCTATCTTTATGAAACCATAGACTTTCTGCTTAAAAATAAAAACCAAGTGATTGAAAAGAATACACCAGGTGGTTGGTGGAGCTACAATAAGATTATTGTTGCATTGATTCTTATGCTCATACTGCTGAAAGGAATCATGCGATTTGTCCTGAAAAGAGATATAACCTTTATGTCATCAGGTGTCGTCTCAAAACTAGGTATGCACATTCGCAAAAGCTATTTATTTATCTACATTTTTTTTAAGGATATGCCATTTCTTTGGTTTTTCAGCAAGAGACTATCCCATCACACCTCCAAGAAGGTTTTCACAATAAGAAGGTTCTTTTTTTCCTAGTAACATGACCAAAACTTGGTTTTCCAATGCTGCTAGGTGTTGGAGGTGTCTGAGATCAGGTTTTCACCATAAAATGCTTTTCTTTTTCCTTTCTCTTTTTTTATGGGACTAACAACTATGGATCTGTAGACATTGGTGGACTAGCCAACCTTTCTACAATTTCAAGGTCATTTTTCCTCTTCAACTATTCGACAAATTCCTCCTTATATTTAGGTTTCTGGTATAATCTTAGTCGATGTCCATTGACCATCAATGGAATTCGTGCATCATCAATTATGCGTAATCTCACTAATCCATTATTAGATATACTCTCGATATCATAAGGCCCTAACCACGGTGTGTGAAATTTCCCTTTGAAATATTTATGCCTTGAGTTGAATAAAAGGGCCCAATCACCTTCTTTGAATTATTTCTTTTTTATGAACTTGTCATTCCATTTTGCATGTTGTTTTTGAACAATAGTCATTTTTTGGATAAATTCTTACCGAATTTCATCAAGTTCGTTCAATTGGTCCAACCAATGCTCTTGAGCCTCCGATGGGTCCATTCCAACTCGCAAGGCAATCCTTAATGTTTTTACTTTAAATTCAATAGGAAGGACAACTTGCTTTCCATACACTAACTCATAACATGTAAATATGGTTTCATTTTTACAAGTAATCCTATAGGCCTAGAAGGCCTCTAGAAGATTTTCAACCCAATATTTATGATGTTGTTGAATTCTCTTGGTTAGAATAACTTCGAAAGCCTTATTATTAACTTCCACTTTACCATTTGTTTGAGGATGATATGGAGTGGACATCTGATGCTTTATCTGGAATTTCTCAGTAATGGACTAAATTAGTTTAGAGGTGAATTGAGTAACTTGATCAGTAATAATTTCATGAGGCACCCTGAGTCAAACAAAAATATCTTCATACAAAAAGTCGGGAACTTCTTGTTCTGTTGCTTTTAATAAGGCCTTAACTTCAACCCACTTAGTTATGTAATTCGTACATACTAGAATGCATGTCTTCTATCTTGATGGTGGGTTGATAGTCCCTACAAAGTCAAGAGCTCATTTTTCGAAAGGCTTGATCGGGACTTGAGATTGCAATGGCATCTCATCTATTTATGTTTGTTTCCCCATTCTATAAAACTTGTCACAACTTCGAACATAGTTTTGCACATCCCGGAAGATTGTGGGCCAATAATAACCTTGTCACAAAACTTTATTTGAATTTATTTTGTCTTTGATGTTATCCATGATAGCTCACTAAAATAAATTTTAGTTTTATTAGTTAAGGTTTTCCACCATTGATCTTTTCATATATTTGCTATTTTTCTGAAAGAGGTTGTTGTGTTTTATATTTGGATGTTAAGGAGGAAGAACAGGTCCATTATATTTTTGAAAAAATCCCATATTCCCATATTCTCATTCTATTACACCCATTCCTACTCTAGTCGTGTTTCACATTCCTACTCTAGCCGTGTTCCCCTTTGTATATTTTAATATCATAAACTATGTCAAAAATCCCATTTTAATATATAACTATCGTATATATTAAAGTCCCAAATATTAAACCTACACTACCCCCAATGCAATAAAACATAACCAACTCCCAGACGCAAAATGGCATAAAAACACAATCTAATAAGATGTCGGGTCCACCCATGGCTAAACACCAAACATTTCCCCACTCCCGATCACCATCAGCTTTCCATCCAATGGCTCTAAAGCCTTTTTGGACCCCCCCCCCCCCACTATGTTTCTCTTTAATGGCGATGGGGGGGGTGGTCTGAAAAGAAGTATCTCGCCGCTATGTGTCCTTCCCTTGTGATTCCTAACCCACCCACTCTAATACCATAAACTTCTCTGACCCCCCTCTGAAAGTGGTTTTCCCTGCTCTCGCTATAACCCACAATACTGCTTCATGTCACCCTCCACTTCTGCTTCACGTCACCCTCCACTTCCGCTTCACCTCCACTCCCCTACTGCCATGTAGCTCCTTCTTCCTATCACTTTCCACCAACGATCTTGACCCCACCTTCACGTCATCTCCCAACCTCCATCCATAATGCACCAACTCAGCCATGGGCTTCCACTCCCATCCCAATGGTATATTAATTCCCTTTAATCCCCAACTTCCATGTGGCCCATCCTGGATGAATAGTTCTGAGAGAAGTGGCCCTCTTGCTTTCCTTCATAAACACAGACCATAATGGGATTTCCAGATTGATCGACAACCCAGATTAATGAACGCTTCGGCTCTATGATATGGTAAGAGTGTTTTTCGACATTTCTCCAACAACATGGTCATTAAAGAAACAACAAGAAAAAAGGGACGAGACATAGTGGAACAATAATGGAATTTTCAGCACGTTTCAACAACAAACAACACAGCAGATTCGAAGAGCCAGGTGTTCAATTTTCCACCAATACAGTGTCGCACTTTAAATTAATTGTAACACTCCATATGACTCCAATTTGTATTTAGACTTCGTTGTAACAGAAATTCCTATAAAGGCTCGAAGTTTTATTAATTAGATAGGATTAGATCCCATAACTGTGGATTGAATATAGCCCAGGTGGAAGATTATGTAACGAGATCTTTCCCTATAAATATGTAGATTTTCAGCTCTACATAGGGGGATCGATGATGTGAGAACCATTGTTATATTGTTTTCAATTAATAGAAAATACAGTTTGTAGCAATTTTGTTTTAACTTGAGATTCATTACGGTTTCGGTCCCATCTTGTCGTGTTCCTTTGTTGTTATTAATTTTCACAGGTTTTTGGTTACTTGAAAATCTATCAAATAGCTCCAACTTCCTTCAATTTTCTATGATTACTATAAATGTCCTTATCCACCTTTGTAAACCAAAGATGCCTCAGTTTCCATAAAATAGTGTTGTTTATTGTTGTTTTTCTTTGATTGACTCCATGCCCAATGGTGGCTACCCTTACACTCTTTCACTTGAAAGATCAAATAGAAAATCAGAGTTATCCATATGCATTCTTAAAAAATATTGAGAGATCCCTCTCAGATTGGAAGGGCTAACTTCCAATTAAAAGCTAGTTTGAAATAGTTACACTAGGTTGAAAGATTGACACAGCCCAACCTGTCCCAGCTGAGTGATAATATGTGAGATGACCACCACAAGGTTCATCATGACATGCCCTCAAGATATCGAAAATTTCATCTTCCTGAACACACTATCAAATCACATAATTTGGTCCAGTTCTAAATAAGTACCCTTATATCCAAAAGTACATGGCACTATTTCTGATGACATTTTTTCGTTCTCTAGGCAACAAGTGTTGTGGAACTTTTCTTGCAGCCAAATAATTATTGATATATGCAAACCAAAGTATATTAATAGATAATGCACATAGATGTTCATCTAAAAATTCATCTTATAAAGGAACACATTCATCAGTATGGTGAATTTGTGACAAGAAATCTGCAATGACATTCTCCTTTCCAGGTTTATCAATAATTGTAATATCAAATTCCTAGAGAAGGAGAAGCCATATGGTAAGTATACCATGTGTAATTGGTTTATTCATAAGATAACAAAATGGTAGAGTGATTAGTATGTACAAAAATGAGGTAGCCTATAATATTATTTCAAAATTTATTAATGCCATGGAATAAAAAAACAAATTGTTTTTCCATTACTGTATAATTCAATTCAGTCGAAGTTAAGTTTTTACTGACATAATAAATGGCCAAAGGATTTTGTTCTTATTTTTGACCTAGTACAACTCCAATGGTTGTATCTGAGGCATAACTATGTATGTGGAAAGAAAAATACCAGTTAGGACCTAAGATAATTGGAGTATAAGATATCATTTTCTTTAAAGTATCAAAGGCTAATTGGCATCGATCATCCCACTGGAATTCAACGATTTTTGTTAAGAGGTGAAATAATGGGCAAGCCACCTTTTGAAGTTATCTATAAATATTCTGTACTACCTTGCATACCCCAAGAATATATGAACATCCTTTTGGTTAGTTGGAGTGGGTCCTTTAAGAATTACTTCAATCTTAGTAGGATCTACTTGAATCCCCATAGAGAAAATGTGGTGCACAAATACAATTTCCTTTGTAAAAAGTATTTTACAATTTTCTCTATAAAAAGTATTTTACAATTTTCATTACTAAAGGAAAGGTTAGTTTCTTGGCATCGAATTAGTACCTTCTTGAGGTTATTTAAGGATTCATCAAAGGTTTCCCCATACACCGTAAAATCATCCATATATACTTCAATACAATCATCTGTTAAGTTAGAGAAGATTCGAAGAACAAATCATTGAAATGTTGATGGAGCATTACATAGACCAAAGGGGAGTACTCGGTAGGAAAAAGACCCCCATGGACCGGTAACGGTTGGTTTCTCCTGATCTTCAAGGGCAACTTGTACTTGGTTATAACCAGTAAACCCATCAAGAATAGTGAAAATTTTCTTTCCTACCAGGGCGTCGAGGACTTGGTCGATAAAGAGAAGAGGGAAATAGTCTT
Source organism: Pinus taeda (assembly GCA_000404065.3). Taxonomy (NCBI): domain Eukaryota; kingdom Viridiplantae; phylum Streptophyta; class Pinopsida; order Pinales; family Pinaceae; genus Pinus; species Pinus taeda. The sequence continues at coordinate 64,402 of APFE031700977.1, read as the reverse complement.
TGAAGGTAGCTTTATTTAATTCCTGATAATCAACACATACTCTCCATTTTCCATTTTTATTTGGGACAATTACTAGGGGAGAAAAATTCCGGTTGCTAAATTTGCATACCTTTTACACGCCTTTTTATCCCTTTCTTGTACCTATTTCATACCATTGTTGCTCAATTTATATTCTAAACAACACAGGTATGCCTATTGTCATGTATTTGTGAATTATTAATCAATGAAGCATAGTCATAGGGGATTATTGCCTAAGCGACTTTCTAACTCGATTATTCTTGCAGATTTGGAGGAACAATGACCAAAACCATGGTTCAACAAATGGTGACCATCGAGTTAGCAACTTTATCCTTGGACATCAGCTGCAATGGTGGATCAATCTCACAACCAGCACAATGTCATATTTATATTATGTTTCACCTTGGAAACTGCTATGTAATTGTAGGCAGACAATTGTCGTAATTCTAGGGGCTGTTGGTGTTTGATCAATTGTATAAGTAGAGTTATGGGGCTGTGAAAGCTAGCCATTAAGATTGCGGGAGAAATATGCTAACTCTGAGTCTGTAACAACACACTTTTGTAATGTCATTTGATTAATGAAATTCTAATCCTCTGAGCATTTCGTGACTTCTTGATATTGCCACAACCTTGATCAGGGAGTTGGGCCCACTCTCCTGACTAGGTGTTGTTGGATTAGATGTGTGCATAGGTTTATTTATGTTGAGTTATTTATTGTTGTGAATGATTTATCATTGTGTTGTCATGAGTCTTAACTTTTTGTTACTCTTATTATTGTTATAATTATTTCTTTTTGTTACACATTGTTAATTTTATAATTGAATTTTCAATGCTGGGTAGGGAAATTGTGGCCTACATATACCTTGCATGATAGCCTTGAAATAACCAATCAAGACCCAGGTTAAAAATTAATGTGGAATTGGGTGAATTTCATGATTCATATCTGAACACAAACATCTTGGCATCGTTTTCGGGGAGGCTATGGAAGGCACGAAATTACAACCAATATTGACCATAGGATTGATCTCTTATCCTAGGGAGGGAAGTTTTCACCCTGCTCCAGGGCCTAAGCATTAGATTGTTCTATTTTTTTCATAGGAACCGCTCTCTCGTCTTGGGAAGGAAAGTTTTTATTTCACCCCATTTCAGGTCCCGAGCTTAGTTTTGTGATTGGTTTGTTTTTTTTCTTTTTCTTTCTTTTTAGGGGCCACTCTCTCATCTTGGAGAAGGAAGTTCTTACCTTGCTCCATGTCTTGAGCTTTTGATTTGCTTGAATTTTTTCCTTTTATTTCCTGATTGAATGAACAGATACACAAATAAAAGGGGCAAAGGAATACCCCCAAAAAGAAGAGGGAGATATCTAGGCAGAATTACCTACATCCAAGAGATCATTTCAAAACCTGATTCAGGAGCATCGCTGCGAGATACTATTAGGGTGAGATCTCATACGAGATCTGGAGGGCAGGCAGTTTCACAACTAGAACCTCCCCAAATAGCAGAAGTGCAATTAGGGGAAGAAGAAGTAGCAAGCATAGGATCTGAGGAAGTGGATATCGTAAGTTCAGAAGAAGAAGACTTGAGGGAATTTTCTACACCATTTGATTAGGGAAGTGTTGTTAAACAACCTCAACTTCCTGTTATAGAATAACCAAAGCTAGAACCTGTTGAGATTCCAAGTGAATATTGAAAGATATTCATGGCTCCTGCAACTTCTTCGATCGAAATCCCAATTGGAGATATCAGAGGTGATGCGTCTATGAAGCCAATTCCTTTGATAGCATTACGTAATTTCCATGGTCTTTCTTTTGAAGATCTGGACACTTTCCTTTTTGAATTTGACGTTGTCTGTTGGGGGTATGACTATATTTTAGATGCCAAGAAATTAAAGATATTCCCAGCTACTTTGAAGGGAACAACTTTGAGATGGTTTAGGGGTTTATGGGGGAAATCCATTACTACATGGGATGATATGAAGATGATTTTCCTTGAAAAGTATCAATATTACTGGAAATCCCTAGATGTGAAGGAAGGAATCTTTAAGGCTATGCAGAAAGAGGATGAGAACATGGAGGAATTTTTAGAACATTTTCAATATAGTTTAGAGAGATCAAGCCATAGTGATCTATATAAGAACATCTTGAATATAATATTTCTCTAGGCACTAAGGGAGGAATATTTAGAACTGTTGGGTGAAGGAATTGCACTTCACCAAACTCCTTAACACTTAATTGTCAACCCGGGGGTTTCGTAAACTTATAGACAAAGCACAGGAAATGCTAGAAGTTGTATGAACTCTTCCTATTCTTAATCCTACTTCTTAAATGAAATGTTTGCAGAATCAGACAGAAAACAATCTTTAAAGGCAATTGACACCAAAGTAAATCTAGTGCTAGAATATAAAAGAACAATTTGCAAGTAAATCAAGTAAAGGAGCTTTCACACAACTGAAGCAATCTTAAATTCTGGAAGGAAATGCTATGTTTATCTTCAGATAGATGGCTAAGAGTTTGACAAGTGGGCCCTTGCAAAGATCTGTTTTCCTCTTGATCTTCCTTCTACACAAACAACATGCTCTTGTACTATTGCAATGTGCTTGCACTAGTTTAGGTACATTGCCTCTGTGTAAAAGTATATTTTACCTCCCTTACTGAAGATCTATGTGTTTGTAGAGGTTCTCTAAGCCTCAGGGCTTAGAGCACTCTGTTTCTGTGACAAGAGACCAACTCTTGCACTGAGGCAGAGTTTCCTTCACCAAGTTTCTAATTTACTTTCAAAAATATTGAAAGACGTGCTGAAAAAAAAGAATTTCAATTGCAAATGAAATTCTGAGATAAATTATCTATGGAAAAAAAATGCTTTAATTAATTAAATCTTGCAAAGGAAGTAAAATTCATGAAATGAAAGCAACTTGAAGTAATCAAAGCAGTAGTTTAAGTGATCTTACATGTATCATCTAACTTCGGCAATCCACTCAAAGTGTTTATGTTCCTTGGTCATAAAGCATCAAATGCAAGTATAACGTGTCTATGATAAATTTGTGCAATTGTTCTCAGATCCTTTAGAAATATACTTTTAATACTGAAGAAAATTATTGGAATTAGCAACCCATTTGCTTGCAAGAATAATTGAAATGATAATCAAGGAAAGAAATGCAATGTTTGATGTAAAATAAATGACTGAACCAGATTGCAGGAAATCACATGCACTTGTATAGGAAAAGGTCTTCCTGCACAATCCAAGTGGAAGAAAATCGAGATAAGAACTGCGAATAAATAATGCGAGAAGGAAATTATAGAAAAGAAATAACTCAATTAACTCCCAAGCCACAAATCCGTTTCACACTTAACTCCAAAATAGATTTAAATCAGAACTTCAGAAATAAACATAAATTTGTTCACACCACACAACTGCAAAGGGAAATATCCACACAGCCTTTCCGAATAACGAAAGCACAAGGGTAAATGAGCTGGGTTGGTTGGGCCCTAACCAACCAACTCGTTTCCCTTTTAAGAAATGAACAGATTCAACACTCAAGTACGCATCAAAGATAAATTAAACACAATGCATGAATCTTGTATTACTTGATCAATACTTGGCATTTCATATAATATAATTTATGGTTGAAATTATTTATAGTTGCACATGATGTTATTTAGTATTATAATTAACATATGTAACTTTGAGTTTTCATACGAGATGAATATACACATTGTATGACATTTTTTTTATTTGGTCACAAAGTCATACTAACTAATTTGTGTTGATTAATAATGAACACATAAAATCAATGTAAAATTACTAAATTAGTAGTTCATATTAATTAATAATGAACACATAAAATCAATCTAAAAATACTAAATTAGTAGTTCATATTGATTAATGATGAATAAAATGAGCCCCAAGGGTTAGCTCAGTTGGTCAAAATCAGTGCCTCGCCATCGGGAGGTCACAAGGTCCATTCTCCCCGTAGCCCTTGGGGTTAGGCCTTGCCAAGAGGCCGAGGGGCAATCAGCCTATATTTTTCCGTGGACATAGTGACCACTCAGTGACCAGGGTGTTCGTGAACCACACTATAAAAAAATAATAAAAATTGATGAACACAATGAATACATGACTAAATTAGTCATCTATAATGATTATTAATGAAAGTAAATGAAATGAATATAAACTACTAAATTAGTCGTTTATATAATGAATATGAAACTAACAAAAAAATATAAATGACTAATGCAAATGATAAATTTGTGATTACTAATGACAACTAAATTTTGCGTTGATACAACTAGTAGTAGCTAATTTATAGTATCTTATAACATAACTAAAATTTAATCATATTTATTTGGTCATTAATTGGTTTCAAATGGTGATAAAAATAGTAATATATGACTATTAGTAGCTAATTTGTAGTATCTAATAACACGACCAACATTTTGGTCATATTTCTTTGGTTAGTAATTGGTTTTCTCGGGTGATCATATAGTAATATATTTTGTTGTATATTTGGTCATTAATTGTGGCAATTAATGACCAAATTTATGACTAAATATAATACTAGACGATAAAATTGAGACAACTAATTAATGACTAAGCTAAAAACGACTAAAAAGTTGGTCGCGTTATAAGATAATGTAAATTAGCTACTATTGGTCACCAGTTGAAAAATGGTTGTTTATATGAAAATTTTAGTGGTTTTCTTAATAACTAATTACCCATTTTCTACTAGTAGTTGGGCAACCAACTTCCGGGGGTCATAACTTGGTCATATTATCTCTGTTTGGCATGTACAATACCTTGTTGGAAATGTTTCACTGAGTACTATAGGTATTGTTGCAAGACAATGACAAGGGAAATGGGCCTACAATGAACCTCAAAAAACGGTTGTTTAGGGGGTCAAAACTGCTTTGGAAGTTTGGAACCCGAAAAACTGCTAAAAATAGTAAATGCTAAAATAAACAAGGAAACAAATGAAACCAAATGGAGGTCTACGTGGAAAAAGTGGGTGGCCACCAATATCCACCTGGATCATTCCTCCCCATTCAGGAAGAAATGGTCCCCATTGCATTCAGAGCCTCCATGAGGTGAGGAAATTTCTGTTGAACATGGTTCTTGGTGAACCACTTGCCTTGGTGCAAGAGTTTTCTAGCTTTGACAACCTGATAGTTGGATATTTTGTTGACGAGTGTGCTTGACCTGTGTGTCCATAATCGGATCAGTTGTTGATTCGAATTTAAATAGGAATGTAACAAATTACAGATATAACCATAAATACATAGATGCAATAGAAATAACACTTCCTTTGATTAATATCAAGTAATGAAATATGCTTACAAACAGTATGGAAAGGAGACTAGCTCGGTGATGGTAGCTTATCTCTGAGAAGAGATCTGGTGGCTACATGCCTCTGAACTGAGTTACAATGAGGCTCAAGGGCCTTTTTATTATTGAACAATAAGAGAAAACCCTAAACAACCAAAACCCTAGCCCGAGGAGATGTAACACGAAGAGTTTATGGGCCCCGTTGGGGTTAATTAGGAAACTAACTTCCCGAGGTTGTAACTTGGTCATATTATCTACGTTTGACGTGCATGATACCCCGTTGGAAAGATGTCTCCAAGGATTACAACGAAAAATGCAACATTAGTGAAGTCACTCAGTTGTAGATTGCCAAGCAAATATCTTTTTAGGGCCTCAAAATGGCTCTGGAAGTTTAGGACCCAAAAAATTGCTAAAAATAGTAAATTGTGCTACAATTAAGGAAACTAAAAAATGAAAGAAACAATTGTGGGGGTCCAAGTGGAATTGTTGGGTGGCCACCAATATCCACCTGGATCATTCCTCTCCCCTTAGGAAGCAATGGCCCCCATTGCATTGAGTTCCTCCATGAGAGGAGGAAACTTCTACTGAACTTGGTCCCTAGTGAGCCACTTGCCCTGGTGGAGGAGTTGGCCTACTCTTACAACTCAATACAGTTGGATCTTCTGCTGGCGAGTGTTCTTGATCTGCGTGTTCATGATCTGATCAGTTGCAACCTCTTCCATGGAGTCTAGATTTAACTCTATTGGTGTGAGTTGTTCTGCAATGTTGGATGTGACTAGTAATGGTGGAAAGTATGGACAAAGGTGATCCACATTAAACACTAGGTGCATGCCAAGGAATGGGGGAATTCTGAGCTCAAAAGCATTATCCCCCACAACTTTGGTGATGGTGTATGGTCCTTATCGAAGCGAAAAATCTTGCGATGGGGCTTAGCGAGGCGCTCCTTTTGCAAATGTAGCCAAACTTTGTTTCCGACCTAGAACTTGCGTGGCACTCAATGCTAATCATGCCACTCCTTGTACTTGGCATTGGTTTTTTCCAATATGTCATGGAACTGGTTGAAGATGTGTTGAATATGTTGAATGAAGCTATTTACCTTGTCGACTTCGAATTGGACGTGAGCCAAATCTCCCCAAGTCGTTGCAACTGGTATGGCCACATCAATGGGACATAATGGCTGGAATCCCAAGCCCACCTGAAAAGGGCTATTGTCAGTCGAGCTGTGGAGAGCCCGATTGTAGTTATGCTAGACATAGGGGAGGCTCTCATCCCATGTGTGTGGATTCTTTGAGTTGTACATGGGCATAATGTGTACGATCATCCTATTGACGACCTTTGTCTGCCCATCAGTTTGGGGATGGAACGTTGTGGACTTAGTGAGCTTGGTGTCCAACATCAGCCAGAGACTAGACCAAACTGTATTGAGGAACTTGTTGTTTCGATCTGATATGATAGACTGTGGGATCTCAAAGTGTACCCACACTCATTCAAATAGCAGTTTAGTATTGGTTGTTGCTACGATACCCTTCTTACAGTCCACCATAATGGCCATCTTCAAGAATCTATCGATGACCACAAAAACAAATTCATTTCCATGCTTAGTAGAAGGAAGGTCTGACATGTAATCCATGGAGATGGATTCCCAAGGTCGACTAGGGGTAGGAAGTGGAGTATAGAGACCTTGCTTCTTGATGGTTGGTTTGGCAATGGCATAGGAAGTGAAGGATTTGATGTACTTCTCGACATCATGTCAAAGATTCGACCAATAGAAATACTTCTGCAATACTGCCACTATTATCTCGACCCCGAAATGCCCAACAACTCGACTGTAGTCTACTCCCTAAATCATCTTTGCATGCTCGCTTGAAGGAACACAAAGGTGTCCCATATGGCATAACAGAGAATCCAAGAGGTGAAAACCTGGAACTTGCTGACCCTCCAAGAGCGTATGATATGCATGGCCAAATTCAGGGTCGCTTTTATAGAGAAGTGGCAAATCAGAAGTCTCGTGCCCACAAGAGTTGAGCACGATAGTTAACACCATGATCGGTGGTCGATTGAGGCAGACTGCAACATTATTTGTGCCTCCCTTCTTGTACTTGATATTCAAATGGAATTGTTGCAGGTATGTGGACCACTTCTGATGGCGATCATTCTACAACTTCCCTTGCATCTGTATGAACTCTAGGGGTCGGTAGTCTATGTGGCTAACCGTTTCCTTCCCCAAAATGTAATGCTTCCATTGTCGGCAAGCCTGCACAATGGAATACATTTCTTTGTCATAATTGGGATACTTCCGGACTGTGTCTGAAAGTGTCTCACTATGATATGCCACTAGATGCCCTTGTTGATTAGGGACTACCCCAATAACATAGTTAGAGGCATTTGTCTCAATCTCAAATGGTTGTTACAAGTCTAGTAATGTGAGTACTAGTGCAGAGCAGAGGCAATGTTTCAACTTTGCAAATGCCTTATGTTGATATTCAGACAAAAAGGCTTTTTCTTTTTCTTCTCCTTTGGTGACTTGACTCAAGGGCCAAATGATATGAGAGAACCCCAACACAAACCTGCGGTAGAAATTGGCAAAACCCAGAAAGTTGCGGAGCTCTATCATAGTGGTTGGGGTTGGCCAATCCTGAATGACTTGGATCTCGGTTGGATCCACATGCACCCCCCGTTCATCAATAATATATCCTAGATACTGAACCTGGGTCATGCCAAAAGTACATTTCTCCAAATTGGCACACAACTTGTGTTGCTGCAGTGTTTGGAGAACCTGTCGGATGTGGTGGAGGTGCTCTTCCCAACTCTGGCTGAATATCAGGATGTTATCCAAGTATAATACTACAAATGACTTGGTGAATGGCCGTAAGATGTCAGCCATGAGGTTCATGAAGGTTGCAGGAGCATTTGTCAACCCGAAAGGCATAACCAACCATTTGAAAAGGCCCTCCTTGGCTTCGAAGGCAGTCTTCCACACATCCGAGGGTTCGATTGGTACCTGGTGATGTCTGGACTTCAAGTTAGTCGATCTTGCTAAAATATTTTGTTCCCTTGAGTTGTTCCAAAATGTCATCAATCCATGGGATTGGGTACCTTTTCTAGACATTGATCTTGTTTAGCGCCTGATAGTCAATACAAAATCTCCAAGTCCTATCCCTCTTTTGTACCAACACAATTAGGCTCCCACAGGGTGATGAATTCGGCTGAATGTGACCTTTCTGCAGTAGCTCCTAAATTTGCCTCTTGATTTCATGGTTCTTCATAATGAAGAATTGATATATTGGTCCATCGGGTAAAGATGCACCTAGGGTCAGATCGATGGAGTGCTTGACCTAACATTGTAGAGGCACCCCTACGGGGGAGGTGAAGATGTCCTCATACTCCTCCACGACCTTGTCCATCTACTGTTGTCATGTGGGGGGGCCTTGTTTGGACGTCGTGGCAACTGTCTTCTTGTTTCCTTGAGGGAGTATCATTAGGAAAACAAATTTCCCAGTTTTTGAAATGAGCTTACTGCATTGTTTTACAGTAACCAGAGAGATGACGGTAGGCTGGGCTACCGTTAGTATCCTATACAACTTATTTCCTAATGTAATAATAACAGCGTGAGGCCTTAACTCATACACGACATGTCACTTCCACAAGTATGGTTGGCTTAAAATACATCACAAACTTCAAGGGGAGCAACGTCACATAATACTTCATCCATGAAGGGCTTGATGTTGTATGGAAGGCAACATTGTTGGCTCATGCGCAGATCTCGTCCTTGGTGAAGCCACCCAATGGTGTATGGTTGTGGGTGTGCTATGGTTGGTAAGCCCAACTACTTCACGATCTCTACTGCAATGAGGTTCTTTTGGCTCTCATTGTCGGCAATGAACTGCAGTGGGGAACCCTTTACCCATATCTGGGAGTTGAAGAGATGCTCCTCCTCCTCTGGATCTTTGGGTTCCTCCTTCTGGATCTTTATGGTGGCGATGGTGGCATTAGGCTCTGCATAAATAATCTGCTTCCCTTTGTCATCCCCTTGTCGGGTTCTGACTCTGACTTGGAACATGCATCTGATTCTGAAGCCTTCAACATGGCCACCAGTGATTGCTTGGCCCGACACTCGCTTGTGTGGAGCTCTTATGGAACTCACACCACTTTCCTATGTCCTTCAGCTTTGCACTATTTTCCTTTGCTTGCGGCCTTGGTGGATTGTCTTGGGTCATCCTGACTTGGCTTTGTCCTTTTTTATAAGGTTTGGGGGCACCTTTCCCTTGCTTTGGATTCACAGATCCAAAGTCTCACTTTTTATGTTTAATCTTCTTCTTGATCTTGACGACATATCGGTATGCCATGCTAAGCGAGGAGATGTCCAGGAACTCCATCTCATCTTGGATGTATCTATGTAGGCAGTCGTGGTAGTTGAGTACCAAATGTTTTTTAGAATCCTTGATACCTAACTTCATGCGAAGGGTACCAAATACATTGGTAAACTTTGGCACATCTTGGTCTCTTCCCTACCGTAGCATGGTCCACTTTATGTATTTGTCCTCATAGATCCTAGCAGGGTAGTATTTCTCCTTGATTGCATCCTAGAATGAATTCCATGTGGAAGCGGATGAAAATAGTGAGGTCGTACTTTCATCCTTCTATTCACAATAGGTTTCCCACCAGTCCTTGATGTGGGGGGCGGCTTTGAGAAGAGAAAAAGTAATATTTTCTCAGCTGGAAAAATCATGAACAAAAAATAATCCTTCTAACAGATTCAACCATTTATCTATGGCGTCGACATCTATTTGGCCCTCAAATATGGTAATGTCAAAGTTTACTTGTACCTTAAAAGGTGTGGAGCCTCCAGAGTGGTTGTTGGATGTGGATGCACCGCCTGTGGGCAATTGTTGAAGGATCTGGGCAAAGTTATCTGTCATCACATTCATTTGTTTCTCGAGGGCCTCCTCAAGCAATATTTTGATAGGATCTCCTGCTCCCTCATCTTTCTTTTCTTCCTCCATGGGAGGCCGTCAAGATTCATGAGGTTGGTCTTGCAAAGGTTTGACCAGTTTGAGCCCTAACTCTTTATATCTCGACCTCTTTGGGAACATGCAAAGAAAAACAGAGAAAGAGCAAACCACTCTGATACCACTGATACGAATTTAAACATGAATGCAACAAATTATAGATATAACCATAAATACAGAGATGCAACAAAAATAACACTTCCTTTAATTAATATCAAGTAATGAAATATGCTTAGAAAAAGTATGGAAAGGAGACTAACTCGACGATGATAGCTTATCTCTGAGAAGAGATGTGGTGGCTACATGCCTCTGAATTGAGTTACAATGAGGCTCAAGGGCCTTTTTATTATTGAACAATAAGAGAAAACCCTAAACAACCAAAACCCTAACCCGAGGAGATGTAACACCAAGAGTTTAAGGGCCCCGTCGGGGTTAGTTGGGCAGCCAACATCCTAGGGTCATAACTTGGTCATATTATCTTTGTTTGACGTGCCTGATACCCCATTGGAAATATCTCTCAGAGTACTATGATGAAAAATGTGACTTCATTGAAGTCACTCAATTGTATATTGCCAAAAAAACGTTGTTTAGGGCCTCAACACGACTCCAGATGTTTAGGACCCGAAAAAGGCTAAAAATAGAAAACTATGCTACAATTAAGGAAATTGAAAAATTGAAAGAAACAATGGTGAGGGTCCAAGTGGAATTGGTGGGTGGCCACTAATATCCACCTAGATTAGTTGTGGTATGTTCCATGCAGTCTGGTTTTAGCTTTGTTGATGTGAGTTGTTTTGCAATGTTTGATGTGTCTAACAATGGTGGGAAGTATGGTCGAAGGCGATCCACATTGAACACTATGTGTAGGAAAAGGAATGGGGGAATGCTAAGCTTAAAATAATTATCTCCTATAGCCTTGTTAGTGGTGTAAGGACCATATCAGAGTGGTTTGAGCTTCCGATGGGCTCCATTAAGGCATTTTTTCGGCAAATGCAGCCAAACTTTATCACCCACCTGAAACTTGTGTGGCACCTGATATTGATCATGTCGCTACTTGTACTTGGAATTTTGACTTCTCCAAGATGTCATGAACCTTCTAGTGGATGTATTAGCGCTTTATTAGCCTCAACCAATACATGCATGGATTATGTAGTCGTGTGAGGCATGGCAAAATCAATCAGACACAATGGTTGAAATCCTAGACCCACTTGAAAGGGACTACAACCAATAGAGATATGGAGAGCTCTATTATAATTGTGCTATACATATGGAAGACTCTCATCCCAGGTTCGAGGATGCTTGGAGTTGTACATGCGGAGTATGTGCAATATCATCCTATTGAAGACCTTTGTCTGGCCATCAATTTAGGGATGGAAGGCAGTCAACTAGTGAGCTTGGTGTCTAGTAGTGTCCAGAGGCTTGACCAGAATGTGCTCAGGAACCTTATTTTTTTATATGATATAATGGTTTTCGGTATCCCAAAAGGTATCCATACATATTCAAAGAAGATTTTGGCAATGTCCTTTGTGGTGATACTCTTCTTGCAGGCCCCCAATATAGCCATCTTAGAAAATCTGTCCACGAAAATGAATACATAGTCATTACCATGCTTGGTAGAAGGGAGGCTAGACATATAATCCATGGAGATGGATTCCCATGGCTGGATGGGAGTAGTCAAAGGAGTGTATGTTGGGTCCCCATAATACTAGTGATTACCTCATTACTATTGTAGTTGTACCCCTTATTAATATTGTTGTGCCCCTATTGTTCCCATATTGTTACTATTGTGCCCCATAGAAGCCCACTATTGTTATTATTGTGCCCTTACATTATTATTGTTATGTAGGCTCTGATTATGTTATGACCCCTTAGACTCCTATATATAGAAAGGAGGTCTTTTCATTTGTATCCTCCAAGAATTGTTCATTTCTGTAATGTAAAGGAGGTTTCCCCCTCGAAGAGTCTAAATTCTAAGGCGTTGATCTATCTTTTCTATTTTTTCTTGAGCTAGTTTCATAACATTTGATATCAGAGCTTTGGATTCTATGGTTTCGCTGCTCCAAACAGGTCATCGTGGCATTTTCGCTATAACTATTCTTCTGCGACGTTTAAGAAGCTGAAAAAAAAAAAAAAAAAAAAAAAAAAAAAAAAAAAAACCATTTGAGAAGACATCGCGCTAAATCTCGGGTCAGAATTTCAGAGCATTTTGCACTATAATTGCGGAGATATGATCTGAGGAAGTTGGTCTTTTTGCAGACTCCTGAATTACATTCCAAACAGGTGACCTGGGGAAAATCGCCATAACTTGTTCTCTGAGAATTTGATTGAAATTTCATAAAAAGGTGCAGAAAGAGGACAAACTGTAGTTTCTTCTATATATTTTTCAGAGCTAGAGGTTGAAACAGTGACTTGTGGAACGTCGTACAAGTTTGCTCTACTGAATTAGTCTATAATCAAGTCACTGTGGGAGATTTGGCATAACTCTTCATTGGAGAATCCAATTGGGGTCAGACTGGTGGCATTGGAAAGAGGACACAGAGGGCTTCCGCAGGTCGCAATTTCAGAACTAGATGATCCGAAATTACAGAGATACAACAGAGGCAATATTGAGCTCCTACAAAGTGAAAAAAGGTGTGTATATTTTTTAAATGTTTGCTTAAGCTTGGTTTGAAAATTTATTTTGAAGGAATTCAATGGGCATAGTGAAGCATTATTATCAGTAATTGATGCCCCAAAGAAAGAAAATGGAAACACCTAGTAGGCGACCTGAAAGCATTAGCATGACTCATGAAGAAGAGGAAGAAATGCAACATGATATATCAAAATTACGAGACCAAGTGCAACAAGTGTCACTTGCACAAAAAGGAACAGAATCTAATATGGATTGTTTAAAGAAAGGTGTAGAAGCTAAGATGAATGAAGTAGAAGCTAAGATGAATGATGTGGAAGCTAATATGGATGATTTGAAGATAGATTTGAAGACAGACATGGAAGGATTGAAGATAAATATGAATAAGTTGCTACAAGAAAGGGTCACTAAGGGTGAAAGGGTAGTAAAGGAAACTCATGATGAGAACAAAAGAAATGTTAATCATGATTCCATAGACTCTAATGTTGAATCGAAGACCCACCATATTCCAAAAATCGATATGAGGAAGTTTGATGGCAAGGATCCCGCAACATGGATATTACAGATGGAGCAATTTTTCGATCTCAATAATGTGCAAAACACACAAAAGGTAGTATGACAACTTTATATTTGGAACCAAATTAGTTTGTATGGTACCAATGGCTTTGCTCCCGTAAACAATTTATCATTTGGGAAATTTTTACGGAAGAATTGATAACACATTATGAGGATACAAAAAGCAACACTTTTTTTAGCCAGTTGATAAGTCTCAAACAAAAGGGTTCAATAATGGAGCAAATTGAGGAGTTCCAAAAATTGAACATAAGTGTAAAAGATATTCCAGAGGAGCATAGGATTGATGTGTTCATAGGGTCTTTAAAGGATAATATACATGATGTTCGCCTTTGGGAACCTAATTCATTAGAGAAGGCATTCAGGTTAGCAAGAAAAATGGAAAGAAAAATTATGGCAACCAGGAAGTATACCACTCACATCTATAAAGACGGAAGTGTTGTTGCTGCTAGTCTTCCACAACCTATAAGGTTGACATCACAACAATTAGAAGAAAAAGAGTAAAAGGGCTTTGTTACAGTTGTGATAGCAAATACACTAAAGGTCATAAGTGTGTTGAGAAGAAATTATTCTACATAGATTGTGAAGAGGAAGAAGAAAAGGAACAAGAAAGGTCAAAAGAAGAGGATGTACTCCAGGAACAAAGCCTAGATGAAGAAAAAATGAATCCGACAATATCTTGTAATGTATTGGTGGGAATTACCACTCCTCAAACCATCAAGATAGAAGGACAAATCAAGAAGAAAAAGGTAATAGTGTTGATTGATTCAGGAAGCACTCACAATTTTATTCATTGTAAGGTAGCAAAAGAATTGAATTGCTTCTTATATCCAGCACCAGAGTGTCAAGTGATGGTTGCAAATGGAGGAACAATAAAATGCTCTGGAAAGTGCCATAATATCAAGCTATCCATGGGAGAATATGTATTGACTAGCCCAATGCTTTCCATTCCAATGGGAGGTGTTGATGTTGTATTAGGAATCCAATGGCTACAATCCTTGGGTACAATAGCTTTTAATTTTCAAGAACTTTTTATGAAATTTTATATGGAAGGAAAGGAAGTTGTATTAAGGGGTATTGCAGGGAAACCGGGAAAGATAATCAGCTCTAATGGTATGACAAAGCTTATAAAAAAGGAACGAAAAGGTGTAATTGCACAATTATGTTCGTTAGATGTTTCCACATTGGAATCATCTATTTCTCCAGATCTCCAAATAGTCTTGGACAATCATTCCAAGGTATTTGAGACTCTCAAAGGTCTCCCACCTATTCATGATCATGATCATGCTATTCATCTGATTCCACGAAGTGTTCCTTCAAACATCAGGCCGTACAGATATCCCTATGCCCAAAAGAGTGAAATTGAACGTATGGTTGCTGAAATGCTAGAGGCTGGTATAATTCAACCGAGTCAAAGTTCTTTCTCTGCTCCAGTAGTATTGGTGCACAAGAAGGATGGATCATGGCGCATGTGTCTAGATTATAGGGAAATCAACAAGCTCACTATTAAAGATAAGTTCCCCATTCCTGTCATTGATGAATTACTGGATGAATTGCATGGATCAATTTACTTCACCAAGTTGGATCTTCGTTCAGGATATCATCAAAAAAGAATGAAGATTGAAGACATTCTGAAAACAACATTTAGAACTCATGAGGGTCATTATGAATTTTTGGTCATGCCTTTTGGCCTTACCAATGCACCTTCAACATTCCAAGGTCTGATGAATTCAATTTTCAAACCATTCCTTAGAAAATTTGTGTTAGTATTTTTTGATGATATACTAATCTACAACAAGTCTTGGAAGGATCATGTTGAACATGTTGACAGGGTGCTACAACTATTGGAGGAGAAACAATTATATGCAAAATATCCAAATGTTTCTTTGGAGTACAAGAGGTGGAATATCTGGGTCATATTGTATCTCATGAAGGAGTTAAGGTAGACCCTAGCAAAATTAAAGCCATTAAGGAATGGAAAATCCCCACATCCATAAAGCATCTGCGAGGATTTCTCGGGTTGACATGGTATTGTCGCAAGTTTGTTAAGAATCATGGGAGAATAACAGCACCTCTAACAACATTATTAAAGAAAGATGCATTTTCATGGACTCCAGAAGCAACAAAGGCCTTCGAACATCTTAAAGAGGCAATGTGCCAAGCACCAGTCTTAGCTACACCGGACTTAAAAAAACCTTTATTGTGGAATGTGATGATTCAGGAAATGGAATTGGTGTTGTTCTAATGCAAGATGAAAGACCCATTGCTTTTGAAAGTCGTCCAATCAAGGGAAAGTTTTTACACAAAGCTATTTATGAGAACGAAATGTTGGCAATACTCTATGCACTTAAGAAATGGCGACCCTATCTAATGGGAAGGCACTTCAAGGTAAAAACGGATCATGATAGCCTTAAATACTTTTTAGAACAAAGATTATCCTCTGAAGAGAAACAAAAGTGGGTCACAAAGATGTTGGGTTATGACTTTGAAATTATCTACAAAAAAGGGAAGAAAAATGTGGTGGGAGATGCACTCTCAAGAAAGGATGAGGATGTGGAAGCATTGTTCTGTGCCATTTCTATTATCCAACCAGATTGGATAAATGAAGCAAGGGAGGAATGGAAGAATGACGAAGAACTGTGGGCACTTATTCGAAAGCTACAACAAGGTTCCAGTATGTCTAATACATTTAGCTAGAAAAATGATTTGTTATGGTACAAAGATTGCTTATACCTCTGTAAGAATTCCCAGCTAAAACAAAAGATTCTTATGGAATTGCACACTTATCCCTTAGGAGGGTGTTCAGGATTTCTAAAAACCTACCACAAGGTTAAGAAGGATTTTTTTTAGGATGGCCTTAAATCAGATATTCAAAAGTTTGTGGCGGAATGTTTGGTTTGCCAACAAAATAAAGTTGAAACATTTAAGACACCGGGTCTATTACAACCTTTATCCATTCCAAGCCATGTTGGGAGGAGGTTTCAATGGATTTTATCATAGGTTTACCCAACCCTGAGGGAAAGAGTGTCATCATGGTGGTAGTTGATAGACTTACCAAGTACACACACTTTTGTGCATTATCACATCCATTTAAAGCCAGTACAGTTTCTACTGCATTTATGGAAACAATTCGAAAGCTACATGGAAACCCAAAGCTTATTGTAAGTGACAGAGATCCCAATTTCACTGGAAATTTTTGGACAGAATTATTTTCTTGTCTTGGTACTCAGTTAGCTCATAGCTCATCTTATCATCCTCATTCTGATGGACAAAATGATATAGTAAACAAATGTTTGTAAGGATATCTTCGTTGCTTTGTATCTGATAAACAGACACAATGGGTCAAATGGTTGCCTCTGGCGGAATGGTGGTATAACACTTCCTTCCATACACCAACAAAAATGACCCCATTTATGGCACTTTATGGATATCAGCCACCATCCATCACATCATATTTAAGAGAAAATTCTAAGGTTCAAGCAGTGGAACATCGCATCGAACATCAACAACAAGTCCTCCAACTCTTAAAGGATAACCTCGTGTTGGCACAGAATAGAATGAAACAACAGGCAGACCAACATCGCAGTGAAAGAAGTTTTGATGTAGGTGATTGGGTATTCCTACGGCTACAACCATATAAGCAAATGTCCCTCAAGCAAGCTAAGAAGGATAATAAATTATCACCAAAGTATTATGGTTGTACAAGGTGTTGCAAAAGATTGGTACTATGGCATACAAATTGGAGCTTCCTGCAGCTTCTCGATTGCACCTAGTTTTCCATGTTTCATGTTTAAAGAAGATTATAGGCGACAAGCTCCCAGTTCAAACAATATTGCCAGAACTTGACGAGGAAGGAAAAATTATATTGGAACGGAAGCAGTCATAGAAACAAGAACTCGACAGCTACGAAATCGATCAATTCCAAAGTATCTTATCAAGTGGAAGAACCTATCTGCTGAAGATTCCACATGGGAGGATGAGAATTTTATACAAAGCATCCAAAACTACTCAAGCATTGAGGGAAACACTTTTTTGAAGGAGAGGAGCATTTTGGGTCCCTATAATAGTAGTTATTACCCCATTACTATTGTAGTTGTATCCCTTATTAATATTGTTGTGCCCCTATTGTGCCCATATTGTTATTACTGTGCCCCACAGAATCCCTCTATTGTTATTTTTGTGGCTTTATATTATTATTGTTAGGTCTGTTGGGTTATATTGTGACTCCTTAGACTCTTATATATAGAAAGGAGGTTTTGTCATTTGAATCTTCTAAGAATCGTTCATTTATGTAATGTAAAGGAGGTTGCCCCCTCGAAGAGGCTGAATTCTAAGGCATTGATCTATCTTTTCTATCTTTTTGTGAGCTGGTTTCATAACAATTCCAGTCTAGCTGTAGTTAAACATTTTTGTTTTATAAAGATGCCCCTACATGCTCCAAATATCCAAGTCATCAACAGATCTCACCTAGTTCCCAAGAGATGCTAATGAGTGGCTTCGATTTGAATTCCATTGCTGATTTACAAGTTCTCGTCGGATCATTGAAAATTTGTTTTAGTTGAAAGGTAATGATGGACATTAGAATCAACACACTCATCAGCTGGTTAATGAGAGAGGCAAAAGTTGAAGGTAGCGAATGAGGGCAATCTAAAAAGGTGAAAATGACACTGACGAACTAAAATCAAATGGCTAAAAAAGGGTTGTAATTCAAAACAGAAAGAACATAAACATTGCAGAAAAACAAGAAAGGAAAAGACAGAAATGTAACTAAACTAGCAGAAAAAGAATAAAATGAATTCTATTCTAATAAGGAGGTAACCACCATGCTGTGGCTACTGGAAGTCTCTCTCGAGATGTTAGCCATTAACAGGGAGTTTTTGAGTTTCTCCCTGTAATGTTTTCAATCTGTAAGTCCCCTAACAAAAAATTTTCCACATCTTGGAATGGGCTCAGCCTTAAGTGTTGGAATGTTGTCTTAATATGATCCCCACTAGACACCAGTACTAAATTATATCCTAAAGACACATCTACTAAGGACAACATTTTAGACCTAGAAATGCACTGAAGAATGTGTTTTCTAGAAGGAACAGGATAGCTATGTTTATGTGATGCTTGGCTCAGATTTCTAAGATCGATACATAGTCTGATGTCTCCAATTTTCTTTCTTACTCGCACGAGATTGACTACCTACGGGGTGTGAATGACTAGAAATATGGTTTTAGCATCCAAAATTTAATTTAAATCTTTCTTCACCAATGGTTGTAGGCTTGGATGCATCTTATGAAGCTTTTGTTGGTAGGGTCTAGCGTCCTCTTTACTCTCCCTCATACGCTTGTCATCTTCAAACACCTTCTAGTTTGAGATGTTATCAGCCACAGATGGTCTAAATATCAATTTGATATAACATTTATTCCTTTTTAATCTAAATTTAGGTAAAAGTTTCGTAGCCATACCAGCGATCAGATCAGCATCTTGGTTTTTCCCTCGAGGTATGTATGTGATATTAAAAGAATCAAAATTATCAATTAAGCTCCATACCTCATGTTGATACCTTACCCAGTGTGGTGATTTGCACTGTATCCTTTTCTTTACTTGATCCACAATTATCTATAAGCTACCAAAAACTTTAAGATTTTTTACCTTCATATCAATGGCCTTCCTCAGGCCCTACATCAAGCCTCCATATTCTACCGTGTTGTTGATGCATGCACACTTCAATCGGCTAGCCATCCGATGTTGGTTCCCTTGTGGGTCAATGAGAATGCTCCCAGAAACTGTATCTTCAAAGCAGTTAGAGCCATCAAAGTAGAGTATACAAGATATAGCATCCAATGTTACATCAAATGAACTACTATCTACGAAATTAGTCCTATCATCTACTATAATACAGGATAGTTCATTAGTTGGATTATGGGGAGGAGTTTCCAACTATTTGTTTGTCAAAGCTTCTTCAGCTGTTTCTACATGGAATTATCCAAAACAAGTTTCTGTGGCACAAACATTGAAACTATAAGTCCCAAGGATAGAATTGGTAAACATTATAGGTTCATTGGGGCCATTTAATTCTATCACCACATACTTCATGTATCTTTCTCAATCAACTCTCAGCATATCACCCTTCCCTTTCTGAGGCAGCAAGAGATGGGACCAATCAGTTGAGAAATATCCATTCAGTTTTGCTGACCAATCCCTACTAAGTAGCATTCCATAAGCGTAAGGTATATCAACTACCACTATGTCAACGACCTATGTGTATTGTGGTTTAGCAGCCATCCGAATCAACACATCTTTCAATTCCCCAATTACTTTCACATTTGTCCTATCCAATTGCATAATTTGAGTCCCAATTTTCTCTGGTATCACATGTAGTCCTTTGCCAACAACATAGGGCATCATAGTGGATGACGCACCAGAATCTACCAAGAAATTGTGTACATTCATGTTGAGGATCTCAAATGTGATAAGGAAAGGTGGAGCCATAGATTTTGATTTCCTCCCTATCATGGCTGCACTGACATCTTGGAGTTTTTGATTCATTTTAGATAGAGTGGCTTCCGTGCCTGGTGATATTTGGGTTGTACTAGAGGTACTGACATGTTAGGACACTGACTTCTTGGTTTGGCTGCTTGGGATGGTGGGAGTTTTGTAGTTCCGCTGATTCATAGCTTTCACGAGCGAATCTCTTTGTTGCATTAATTTCTTAAGATCATTCATAGCTTTCATGAGCAAATCTCTTTGTTGCCCTAGATTTCTTAAGATCATTCATAATGTTGTAATCAATGTTATAAACAAGTTAGGGCAAATTAAACATACAAGTTTTGTTTCTCTTAGGTGGGAGTTTACCATTTTGAGTCACCTTTTTTACAGCGGGAGAGGTATTGTCTTTCTCTAGATGGTTTGTAACTAGGGTACTCTTGGACCACCCACTAGGCCTACCCTTCTCAATAGGAACTTTGGGAGCAGGTGCCTTCAAAGGGTGAACATCTTTCTTTGTCTAGTCTACAAGCTTCACCACTCCTGTAAGTGGCCCTTTACTTCATGTGTGGATTTCATTAGTGTCAATTTCTGTCATGTTATCTTCATCATCATCATTATCATCCTCATTTGTATGGAAATCCCACAGTACATTGATTTGAGACTCTTCATCCAAGGGCTATTCTACTTGATATTCTTCCTCATTTTCTTGTTCTGACTCTGACTCCACTATAGGTTCTTCTTTGTTAAGGAGTGACCAAATAAGAGCCAACTCTTCCACATTTAGATTCCCTTCATTTGGTGGAGTAGGTAATGCAAGTTTACCATAACCACCTTCTGTCTTCTTGCGATAGAAAGGTTTGAATGGTTTTCTGTTGTCGTACTCTCCTCCACTCTCTCTAGTATACCTTTTCATATTGATGACTATGTTTGTCCGTTTCTTAATGATCCTATATAAGGCTTCCACATCCATGGTGTCACTTTCTTTACGCTCAGCCACTTTTTTATCATCCCCACAATTCTTCTTGGATGACTGAGAGGCTTTCTTTCCTTCAGTCATATGATGAAATGTTGTGACACTAATCATTTCATTTTCAAACTTTATGGTTTCATCAATAGAACCTTGTTAGGTTTTTGCATTACTTCTCTTGACCCACATCACAGTAGGGATAGGGAGAGCAGAGATGTAAAATTCCATGAGCACCTCATCAGTAGGTCTAGCAGTATCCGGGACTCTGTTGAGCAAAGTATTGAAATAGATGTTAAAATCTTTGACCCTCTCAAAGGTGTCCATTTTCAAAAGGGATAGCTCTAAAACTAAGGTCGCAGGTGTTTTGTCATTGCCGAACTTATCTAAGAAGCCCTGTTGAAAAGCAGCTCATGAGGTGATCGATCTTATTCTCAAGCTAAAGTACCATGTGGAAGCCAAACCAATCAGAGTAAAAGGAAACAAGTGACATACCACATCCTCATTGGCTATGCCCAACATGTGCATGGCTAGGAAGAAAGAGTGAATATGGTTATCAGCAGTGTCCCCCCACTCAGGGTTGAATTTAGACAGTACTCTTTTTGCGTTCTTGGGTAAGGCATGTTGTTGTCCAGGTATCACTACGTCATCCTATGTAAGGCAAGGAGAGAGAGCTCCTAGAGGACGTGGGGGTTGATTCCCACCTAGAGGAGGTGATGGAGGCTGATTCCCACATAGAGGAGGAGGAAGTAGAGGTTGATTCCGACTTGGAGGAGGAACATTAGCCATGTTATGGATATGGAGGTTCTGTTTAAGGGTTTCTTCATTAGGATTTTCCAAATCAGGCCAGGGATCACCTTCAGAAGGGCAATCCTCAGGAATTTATTCCCAAGGAGAGTCGATACTTTGTAAAGAATCGAGCATAATATCTTCAATAGAAGGGGCTACAGATGTCTCTTATGTGATAGACCCTTGACTTCCTTTGTGCTCTTGGAGGTAAAGACTAAAAAGTAGGTAGTTGTGATTGAGAACAAGCGTAAGCCCAATTAAGCCTTCTGACTTGTTGTTCCTGAGTGATAGGATACTCCCACAATCTTTCTTCTTTGGATGACTTAGAAACGGGACCGAGAGGGGCCTCTATTTCTTCGAAACGAGGCTCTTTCAAATCGGCAGAATGACCTTTTTCACCCTTACGATCCATACAATAATCCTTTTGAATCCATATGTGGCATTGATAGGTGCAATCCTCAAAAGCTGTGGAAGGCGATTCAGGCCCAGCTTCTAGCGCCAATTTGTTAACATGGCGAATTTTTGCTATGCCAACAAGGGGAACTAACTTGATCACAAGCCCCAGTTAGACCTGCTTTTGTTTGGAATGGCTAGTTAAATGTGTTGAAAGATTGCTTCCTTGAGGAAGACTTCGATTAAATCAACAAAATAAACAACTAAACTATATATATATATTAAATTCTATCTACACTACTTCCAATTACTCTAATCTAGTCCTAGCTATCCTGACCTATCCTGCAGGAGCATGACAAAAGAGAGGTTAAACATCATATATGAATACCAAGTCTAAGTGAATCAATTATTGGTTCTCGTAAGAACAAGGTTTCATTAATTCTTAATTACAATCCAATCGTTCAAACAAGAATACACATTCCATTTTATGGAAGAAAAGGTTGCAACTAATGTCCAACAGAGTTTTGAGTCAACAACCTTTCATGACTTAACCATGATATTGAATCATATTCAAATAACCAGGCATAACCATAAACTGTAAGTTATCAATATACACAAAATAAAATATACATTTGCATTTATATGAGCGATAACATCCCAATCAAAACACATGATAAAAGAGGAAAATAAATCTAAAACACAAGCTCCTTATTGAGCTAAATAGTCTCTCTTTATTCACAATAATCAAAGCTATTTTTCTCCAAACAAAAATCCCTTCCCTCCTATATGGAGGTAATACTTATGCCTTAGGGCCCGACCCTTCATCTTCCCCCATGATCTCTTCAATTCCCCTTTTCTTTTCAATATACAAATTAGAATGTGTCGATGTAGCACAGTCAGTGTAACAGCTGACACGGGAAGGGTATGTTTGCTGGAGTGCTTCATTTCCTGGGGAAGGAATCGATGTTGACTGAAAGAGAATGACTGTGTGTCATCTCTTTGCATCTATGTATATAAGACATTATCCCAATTGAAAACACTGCGCTTATCATCCCACATCTTGCATGACAGAATGTGTGTTTGGAAGTAATGACACCCTAATGGATCATCACTATCATGAGTGCTTCTGCTGAATACAGAGAGTGCCTCCATCATGCACTATGGCGGCCCATATTCGCTTTAGCACAATGTGTTTTGCAATACCAACACCGATGGATCATAGGTGTCATCTTGATATAACTCACATTTATCTGTTTCCGGGTCTGCTCGAATTTGCCTACAAAAATCATTCATATCAGCTATGATTGCGATAAATATGACAAACATACCTACAAAACATGAATCTTGCACTTATAACATCAAATGTGAAAGAATCCCCCTTCTTTTTAATTTATGCACTGATTAAGTCCCGTGAATGTAAATCTGATTTAGATTGAAAATCATGGCCTAACACATGATCGGATATAAAATCTGGACTCGAAAGGCTATAGACGAGAACCTATACCCTATCAGGTCTGTCATATGGGATTTTCCATTAAAAACGATGGCCATAAGATTTTTTGAATACAGAAGAAAACATGGAAAAATCCTGCGGTCGGGCGGTACAGTCATACTTCAAATTTTATACACCCGGGCCTATAGTTCCCATCGAGTCCGCGATATGGTGTCGCTCCTTATGAATGAGCACTAGATTCTTCCAAATAGAGATTTACGATGGGCGGTGGCAGACCCGATAATATATATATATATATATATATATATATATATATATATATATATATATATATATATATATAATATATAATATATAGTATATATATATATATATATATATATATATATATATCTAATATATATATCTATCTATCTATCTATCTATCTATCTATATTATATATATATATATATATAATATATATATATATATATATATATATATATATATATATATATTATATATATAATATATATATTATATATCAATAGTTATATATATATATATAATATATATATATTATAATATATATATATATATATATATTATGTTTAATAGGATCGGTGGGTCCACCATATCTGACCACGCTTTATGTTCATGGCATGGACACCACCGATTGCAATATGTGATGGGCTTCGGACCCGAAATATATGAATTATGGTTTATAACGCCATCGAGTCTGGTGTCTCATGGTACGTGCTACGTGCCAATGTTGCATGCGATAAGAGAAAAGGAATGTTATGTGTATTTTGTGAAGTATTCCCATTATAAGGAGTTATGATGGGAATAAAGACGTGATGGAAGATTTTGTGGGTTAAGCACACAAATGATTTCAATAAGGGTGGGGGTGATTATATGTACGGGCATAAATGTACCATGAATGTTTGTGGAGATTTGAAAAGTCCCGATGAAGCGAATGAATGAAGGGCTAGGTTGTGTCATGATTGAACCATGCAACAAAGGTTTATTCAAGGGGCTTAGCCATTAGGTATGGAAAATTTGACTCAGCAAAGAGTTAAAATCCGTGGGATAAAACATATCATTCAAAAGGTAGAAAGATCAACTTTTATGGGGACCCATTCAAAATTGCTACCAGGGCAAATTTTAATAGGGTGGTGGTTGTGGCCACAATAGATACCAATCCTCTAATTGAATTGGGGTTAGTGTCGAGCAGCGGAAAACAAATTCAGGTGCTTAGTGTAGTCCTAGAATCGAGTTGCTAAAATTAGTAAAGTTACCCAAGAGGTAAAAAAATGGCCACTTTATATACATGGCCTAGGATTGCGTAAGATATCGATTAGAAATTTTAGAATTGCAAGATATAAACTAACATGAGTTCTTACAAAGAAATTACTATATGTAATACTTTCACAAAATGAGAGAAAAATGACAGAATAATAGTTGAACAAAAAAAAATGAGAAAGGAAAGAAAAAGAGACATTTTCAACTAATCCATCTCTTAATTTCAAAAACACTATAGGAATATAGTGTCTGATAGGAGAAATTATGTGTAGCTACTAGAGTTGAAATAATAAGTACAATCATTATATTCGATCTTTCCCTTTAAAATTTGAAACCTCAGATTGATAGAAAAACAAAGTTATGTCAAGGCTTGTATGATTGTGCAATGGAAGACCCTAGTTGTACATTATAATAAAAATCCCCTTTACCAAATTTTTCCTAGGGGGCTAGATGAAGACAAGATGAAAAAATTATTGTTCCAGGGCGAACCCTTGCTTATAGCTAAGATCTCGAAGGGAAATTGGATGAGATAACATTATAATTAAAATGGGAAACAAAAGAAACAATGCAACTTGGTAAATAAAATAAAAAACATTACCAAAAAACAGAACACAACCCATTAGCTAATTATGAGTCTTTAGGGGATACCTGCACTAAGAAACCCCAAATCCAAATGAAATTTTAAAATGGCTAGAATATGACTATGAATCGAAGGTAGACCACAACCAGTATAGTAATAAGAAAAAAATGCAACAAATCTAGTATAGGGGCTAATATAGAGTGAAGAATGGACCTGAAGTAAGCAGCCACCCTCATTCTCAACTCCAAAATCGTCCTTTCTGTAAACAAAATCAGGGAGAATGGGTAAGCATAAATATTGAACTCGGAACTTTATCTATATATATCTATATATATACCCTATAGCAACAAAGGAGAATTTGTGTCTTACCGTAGACATCGAAGGTCGCATAAAAACCTTGGTCAAGAAGTCCCATAAGGTTATTAAGGAAAGTCATCATGCACACGAATATATAATCTTCACCGACTGGGCATGGAAAGAAATACTATATCAATTAGTTCATGTGCACCCATAGGAGAAAACAATAGTAAGGAAAATTTTAAATAAGAAACGAGAAATTGATACCTTCATTCACTGGTGCCAATAGTACAAATGATGGAAAAAGAACAAGGACTTCACAGGTTGTCTATCACAATTCTCTATTATAGAGAGCTTGTTGTATCAGACCGAGGGTTCCTCCTTGAGCATGGAGAAAAATGACTACCTTACCTATCTTATTCCCCTCAATTGGTTACTGAAACCTAACACCAATATTCTTTGTTGTTGGATCATACTTATCACATATGTATGGACAAGATGAGACTGTAGCTCTAGCCAATTGCAAATGTGCGGGGATGGGTTGGATGGAATGTGGCTCATTCTAGAGATTTCCATATATTCTAGAGAGTTCCATACAATATTTACAATTATTTAATTGATTAACAACACACTCCCATCAATCTCTAGTAACAATATGTCACTCATAACAATGTTTACGTCTTCATCACCCCAAAAATTCGTTGTTTTTAAGTCTAAAAGAGTGGTGACATGTTTTTTATGGTTCTGAGCTTCATACATTACCAGTTTGGTGGCAGATCTGAGGTGTAGACACAAAGATTGTGGTAGATTGGTGTCATATTGACTAGATCAGAGGTAGATCAACCAAATTGGAGGCGTATCAGGGATTTTGGTGGCAGATCTGTGATCGAGTCAAAGGTTCTCTTAAGTTTTGAGATTTTTTTTTTGTATCTTGTAATTTTTCACTTTTAAGGAATTTAGACTTCTGTGATCCATAGCATTGTTTAGAGAATTTTCGGCGAAATCACATGAATAATCTTTTGTCGACGCGTTTCGAACCAACCAGTGTGGTTCATCGTCAGGACAAGTTGAAGAACCAATCCAGCCCAGCTTGTTAAATAGTGTGTGCAGAGACTCCAACGGCTAAATTTCTAACGGCTAATTTTCAACGGCTAATTATGACCTAATGCCTCGAGTCAACCAAAATTATTCTTGTTAAATTCAATTATTATTTTACTAAGGAATTAGTTAAATTAGGTGCATTATATAGTAAAATAAAATAATATCATAGGT
>APFE031700977.1:11563-30274 GCA_000404065.3 Pinus taeda | reverse complement strand
CTTAACCACAAAACAACCATTATCTAATAATAAAATACTCAATTTTTATTTAAAACGCGTTACCACAAATGTATTGCCCTAACGTCACCGAACATAGAATAATAAATCCTCAAGCTCACCTAACTTTAAAAGAAAAGAATAATATTCAACCTCATCGAAACTTTCCAAAACCAAAATTATTTAAGAAACGAGATGACCCCAATGAGGCTCCTTAAGCCAAGATTGAAACATGTGGCCTACCGCACTTGAAATGTACCCCTATCATTTTATAACAGGATCTTTTATTAGCAATATTAATAACATCTTTTAATTAATATATTATATATTAAATATTTAATTAAACTCTATTAAATTACAATATTTTATATTAAATTTTTAATATTAACAATATTAAATTTATATTTAACAATATTAAAAATATTTAATTTACCATATCATAATTTTAATATAATTAATTAATAACATATTTACATTTACAATATTTAATAATCATCATCAATTATGGTTAAGCATTTTATTTTTGTAGATATTGTGTTGATATGAAAATCAACCATGGTTAAGTATGGTCAATCATTGTCAAACATTTCATTGTGACAAGGATTGTTTCAATATGTAAATCAACCATGCTCAATCATAGTCAACCATGTGTCAAATTATTCCCTTGGAGTTTTAGTATTGACCCCCTAGTTTTATAATATCAATCATGGTCAAACATGGTCAATCATAGCCAACCATGGTCAATCATAGCCAACCATGGTCAATCATAATCAACCATGTGTCAAATGTCACATTGTGACAATAATTGTCTTAATATGATAATCAACCATGGTCAATCATAGTCAACCATATGTCAAATATCGCATTGTGACAACAATTGTCTTGATATGATAATCAACCATGATCAACCATGCTCCAATGTCGCGTTGTGACAAGGATTGTCTCAATATGAAAATCAATCATAGTCAACAAGGGTCTAATGTCACATTTGTGACAAGGACCTTTTAGGGTTTATTTTATCCCTTTGGTTTATTATTCCCTTGGGTTTATAATATGAGTCACTTGGGTTTATTAATCTAAGGGTTCATATTCCTAGGATTTAATATTATTCCCTTTGGGTTTTTAGTATTGATCCCTACAATTTATTATTCCTTTGGGTTTATAATATCAGTCATCGTCAATCATAGTACAACTTCATAATGTGGCGAATATTGTGAATGTGGGAATCAACCATGGTCAAAAGGTTATGTCGATTTGAAAGTCAATGATAGTAAAGCATGCTAAAACATGGTCGGATATCACACCGTGACAACGATTCTCTCAATATGAAAATCAACCATGGTCAACCATGTTTATTTTAGTATTTATAATATTTATCTTATGGTTTATTTAGCTTGGCTTTAAAATATTTGTCCCTTGGGTTTAATATAATTCATATAATTCAACCATGGTCAACCATTTTTTATAAAATCAATCATGGACAACCATGGTTAATCATGGTCAACCAAAGTCCAATGTCACATTATGACAAAGATGGTCTCAATATGAAAATCAATCATTGTCTCAACCATGGCCCAATGTCATGTTATGGCAAAGATTGTCTCAAAATGATAATCATGGTCAACCATGGTCAACTGTGGTCAATCATGGTCAACGTTGGTGAACAATGATCAACCATGTTTTATAA
Source organism: Pinus taeda (assembly GCA_000404065.3). Taxonomy (NCBI): domain Eukaryota; kingdom Viridiplantae; phylum Streptophyta; class Pinopsida; order Pinales; family Pinaceae; genus Pinus; species Pinus taeda. The sequence continues at coordinate 28,590 of APFE031700977.1, read as the reverse complement.
AATCAAACATGGACATCCATGGTCAACCATGATCAACCATAGTCGAACTTTGCATTGTCACTAAGATTGTGTTGATATGAAATCAACCATGGCTATGCATGCTCAACCATGGTTCAATGTTGCATTCTCACAAGGATTGTCTCAATATGAAAATCAACCATGTTTATTTTAATGTTTATTACATTTATATTAGGATTTATATACCTTGGGTTTATAATATTAGTCCCTTAGGTTTAATTTCATTCCCTTGGGTTCATAATCCCTTGGGGTTTTAGTATTATTCCCTTGGATTTATAATATGAATCATTTGGGTTTACTATTCTCTTGGTTTATAAAATCAATTATTTGGGTTTATTATTCCCTTGGGTTTATAATATCAATCCTTCCATGTTTTATAAAATCAAACATGGTCATCCATGGTCAACTGTAGTCGAACTTCACATTGTGACAAAGATTGTGTGATATGAAATCAACCATGGTTCAATATCGCATTCTCACAAGGCTTGTCTCAATATGAAAATCAACGATGTTTATATAGTGTTTATTACATTTATCTTAGGGTTTATATACCTTGAGTTTATAATATTAGTCCCTTAGGTTTAATTTTATTCCCTTGGGTTCGTAATCCCTTGGGGTTTTAGTATTATTCCTTTCGATTTATAATATGAATCATTTGGGCTTAATCTTCCCTTGGGTTTACAAAATCAATCCCTTGGGTTTATTATTCCCTTGGGTTTATAATATCAATCATGGTCAACCGTAGCCATCTATGGACAACCATGGTCTAATGTCACATTGTGACATTGATTGTCTCAATATGAAAATCAACCATGGTCAACCATGGTCCATCATCACAATGTGACAAAGATTGGTTTGACATGAAAATCAGTCATGGTCAGGCATGGTCCAATGTTGCATTGTGTCAAGGATTGTCTCTATGGATATCAACATTGGTTAAACATGGTTAACCATGTCTATTTTAGGGTTTATCTACCTTGGGCTTATAATTTTTATCCCTTGCGTTTAAAACATCAATCCCTTGGGTTTATTAATCTAAGGGCTCATATCCCTAGGGTTTAACATTGTTTCCTTAGGTTTATAATCCATAAGGTTTTTAGTATTAATCCACAGGGTTTATTTTTCCTTCAAGTTTACAATATCAATCATGGTCAACATTGGTGAACCATGTTTTATAAAATCAAACATGGTCATGCATGGTCAACCATGGTTGAATGTCCCATTATCATGTCAAATATTGTGTTGATATGAAAATCAACCATGTTTAAGCATGTTTAACTATGTTTCAACATCACATCCTCTTCTCAATCAACCATGGTCGACCATGTTTATATATAATATTTATCTCAAGTTTTATAAATCTATGGTTTATAATATTAGTCCCTTGGGTTTAATTTTGTTCCCTTGGATTCATAGGGGTTTGAGTATAAATTCCTTGGTTTTATTATTCCCTTGTGTTTATAATATCAATCATTTGGGTTTAAATCATGGTCAACCATGGTCAACCATGGTCAATCATATCCATCCATGGTCAACCATAGTTGAATGTCGCATTGTGACAATGATTGTCTCAATATGGAAATCAACCATAGTAAACCATGGTCCAACATCACATTGTGACAAAGATTCGCTCGATATGAAAATCAATCATGGTCAAGCATAGTCAAGCATGGTCAAGCATTTTCCAACAAGGCATTGTGACAAGGATTGTCTCAATACGGAAATCAACCATGGTCAACCATGGTCGAATGTCGCATTGTGAAGAATACTGTCTCAATATGAGAATCAACCATGGTTCAATGTTGCATTGTAACAAAGGTTCTCTATATTTGATAATCAATAATGGCAAAGCATTCCCAACCATGGTCCAATGTCACATTCTCACAAGCAATATGAGAGTCAACCATGGTCCAATGTCACATTCTCACAAGCAATATGAGAGTCAACCATGGTCCAATGTTGGATTGTAATAAAGGTTCTCTATATTTGATAATCAATCATGGCCAAGCATGTCGAAACATGGTCCAACGTCACATTCTCACAAGGATTGTCTCAATATGAATATGAACTATGGCCAACCATGTTTATTTTAGTGTTTACAATATTGGTCTTAGGGTTTATATACCTTGGTTTTATAATATTAGTCCATTGGGTTTAATATTATTCAACCATGGTCAACCATGTCTTATAAAATCAATCATGGTCAACCATGGTCCAGTGTCGCATTGCGACAAATATTGTCTCAATATGAAAACCAATCACTATCTCAACCATGCTCCAATGTCGCATTGTGACAAAGATTATCTCGATATGATATTCATTGTCAACCATTTGTGAGATCCAGTATTGTAGCAATGATGCTGCAACTCTTGGGACTCCCTGCTTTACTTTTATCAACCTGGTAGTTCGTAACAAACTTGGAAGCGACGGTGCTATGCACAAGTACTAGCTCTTACTGCAGGTTGTCACTTGATCAGCTAGCACAAGTTCGCTAGGAGCTTAAGCCAACTTTTATGAGTTCTTATAAGAAGCTTTTAACTGTGATGGATGAAAGCTAACTCAAAAGAGCCTAGTCTACTTTGCAGAAAGAAGATGAAAGATGAAAGGAAACTCAAACCCTAGCAAACCCTAGTTTTACTGACTAACCCTACTTGTGCATGAAAAGAGATGTAAGCTAATGAAATAGATGACATTTACTATTGAAAGGTAAAATTCATGTGCTTAAGCTACTTCTGAAGGAAAATATGGAAAAATCATCTTTTTGTATTTTTGAGCAATTTTATGTAGAATTATTATGCATGTGTTCTAACTATTTTTAACTGTGCAGAGGTTTATTGGTGAAAGTAAATGGAGTGGGAATTTGCAGGAGGTTGGGAAGGTGAGAAGAGGACCTAAGGGGTCCCTAGCATCCTTCTAGAGATTTCCATCACCCTCATATCTCGAAAAATAGCTCGCGTGAGCTTCTACATGAGGCTGCAGGGGATCTACAGGAAATTCTAGAGGAAGTTCTACAGGAACAGGGTGAAATTCGTTTTTAGAGAGTTGATGGTGGAGAAATGGTGGGAAAGTGGGAATGAATGATGGATAAGGATGTTAAGGGGCCTAGGATGGGGAAGATGAAGCTCAGGAGTGATGAAGATGGTTGGATCTGTTTAAGTATGAAGGAAGCAATGTTGCACAAAAAAGTAGAAATTAGGGCGAGTGGGGAAAGTGTGGCGAATGAGAGAAAGAAATCTTGAGCGAAGGACTAGAGCAGGTTGTATGATGGAGGAAGGGGAGGCTAGAGTGTCTTACAGTTTTTCTACACACTAATTTCCAAAACTGATCCAAGCAAAGACTGACAAAAAGAGATTTATCTACTTTGACCTTATGTGACCTAAAAAATAGAAACATGATGAACATAATTTATAGACAAGAAATCATGTAAAAAAGCTATGGAAACTTAGCGAGAATAGATCTAAACATGAAAACACAATTGATATCAACTTTTCCAACTTAAAATCTAACACTAGCAATTGCATTGGAAGACAAAAACAATGTTTTTTTGGCAGCAAGTGTGCCTGGGTCTCAGTTCATGGTCCCAAGGAGGGAGAAATGAGATGAAGCACTGCTTGATAGCATTTTTGTGGATCTTTTATGTTACTAAACTGCCAAATCAACTAAAGCAAAAACAACTATCTTAATCATCAAAAACAACCTAAGTAACAGAGCAAGCTTTTAACCTAAATAATAGCAATTATTCTATAAATGCAAGAAAAACAAATAAAAGTAGACAAAGGAGGTACTAGGCACTTGGGTTGGGCCCAACCCCAAGAGCTACATCCTCATAAGAAAGCTCAGAGCTGGTTCAAAGCTGGATTCATCTTCATTGATCAAAACATAATAGTTACATCACAAAAACTGTCTCCAAGAAGAACTTGAAAATGTGTTGATTATAAAGCTGCACTAAAGTGCGAAAATGGACAATCAAATGGCTGAAACCTCACTAAAATCTGACTAACAAAACTGAGGCTCTAAGCCTTCTTATTTATACAAATGGGGACCTCCAACAGTCCTCTTAAAATCAAGGAACTCGGCTTCCTGGAACTGGAAATAACAACAGTGCTACTTGTCTTGCTTGGCTGCCGCTTGGCTTTGTGCTCCAAGTTTTTAATGGAGAATTGAAGGTAAGGGCTCATAAATGAAGGGGACACCCTCCTAAAAATCCTCTCCCTTGTTCTTCCATGAATTTGGCTACCAAATGCTCATTAAACCTTTGATTTTGTCTCAAAATTGACCAAAAATCTGCATAAAGCACACATTAGACTTTTTGGCATAATGACTAACCCAATTCACTCTATTAGCATAAATATGATCAAAAACATGTAATAAACTAATGAGAATGGTGGATTAATTCGAATTAAGAGGTAAAATGAGCCCATACAATTACCCATTTTTGGGGCTGATCATCACCCCCTACTAAAGGTGTTGCTCATCCTCTGAGCAACTAATCTATCTCTTCATCTTTGATGGCCCTGGTGGCCTCCCTATCATCCCAACCCTTTCATGTTGTCTACTCATGTGTGCCATAAAATTTTTTCTTCTTGTCCATGTCCTTCCACTCCTCCTCATATTCTGCTTGTTTGAATTCTTGTGCTTTTTTTGACCTTGTTCTTCTCAGCCTTTGTCCTCTTTCTCTTCTATGTTTTTCCTTCTGTTTGAATGCCTAGTGCTTCCTCATTACTATTCTTCTCAAGTACTTTAGTTTGCTCCTCCTCTTCACTACTGGTTTGCTTCTACATTCCAAGGCTTCTATTGCCCAGCCAGCCATGCAGGCCATTTGGGCTTCTTTTTCTTATAACTACTGTTTTAAAATCTGCACTTCATCTGCTGCCTGAGACTCTTTCTTGCATCAGTTTCATTAGCACTTCAACATCAGCTTGTGACTCTCCCTCTTGCTATTGTTTCTTTGTTGCTTCATTGCTTGTTAGGGGACCTTCTTGTTGTTGTTGCCCTCCAAACATGGGCAACCTATCTCCGTTATGAATTTCCTGCTGCTGTAACTACTTTTTCAGCAGTTCATTTTCTTCCTATAGCTGCGCTCTTTTGATGTTCTCTATGTGCCTTACCATGGCCAACTCTCCTCTTAATTCCTTTAGCTTGTCCTCCATGTGGTGTTGGTTGTTTTTTTCTTTTTTCTTTTTAAACAAAATTCTTAGGTGAGAAAGCAGCCAGCACTGAACACAGAGGGATAGCTGATTTTTTGTCTTTTTCTGTAACCAAAAAAGGAATTTCCCGTGTGCTTCTCCTTACAACATCAAATTGCAATATTTCCCTTTGTTTTAAACTACTTTTATCCTGAATTTGATTTTTTTCTTTTGAAAAGGAATTTTTTTTTTGAGAGAACAGAGGATAAATAACATAGGTTCTTTTCAGAGAGTAGGCAGATATGCAAATTTGTTTTTTTTCACACAGGCTGGTTTCTATGGTTGCATGTATTTTCTTTACAGTAGAATTTTAGAAAGATGGAGACAGACTTCGAATGCAAAGAAGAAAACAGAGAACTATGTAAAACTCAGGGAACATATGCAGGGAGACTTTTAAGCTTCACTCTCCTTTTCTCAATCCATTGTTGTGTTTTTAATCCACCACCTTGTTCAAAAAAGTCATATGCAAAGAGGTTTCCTGAGCCTACCTTATTTCCAGCTCGAATTTTGAAAAAAGCTCGGGTTTTCCTTTTATAGAGTTGTTCTCTGCCCTTCCTCTAGAAATATTCCTCTAGAAATCTCCCGGCTCCTGTAGATTGTGTGTGTCATTCCTGTAGAACCTGATAAGCAGTAGTGTTTTGAAAAATGGCAGAGAATGACTGGTTCGCTACTTTGGAGGTGGTATAGAGCTTGCTACCGCTACGGGGACGATGATAAAATGGAAACAAAAGTGGTGAGAGTATTTCAAAGAGGAGTTCTTATGGCTTTTATGGAGACTTTCGGTGATGGAGGGTGAGCTGACCAAGTGTACGTTGGCCCCATGCAGACCGTTGGTCCCCACTATGGTAATATTATGAAACTGTATGTTTTCTATGAATAATCACTTTCCATCATTGGTACTTGAGCTCAAAACAACTGTCACTACTTAATTGTTATATTTTTCCATGAGTTGACTAGACACATGTGCAGTGTGAGCTCCGGATGAGTGCGATCAAACTAGCCAAGGTTGTCCAGTTAACTGGCCACCTTTCTAGCTTAATCCAATCATTGCATTTGTTTATGATGTTTTGAATCATACAGATGTAAATAGAGGAACTGGTTTAGATACTTACCTATAAGTCAAAATGTGTGTAGTGCTTGGTTCTTTTGCTGCTGCATGCTCATATTCAATTGCTCCATGCCTGTATCCCTTTTGCTATATCCTTTTTGTTGTTTGATGCGTGGTTATTTTTCTTGTGCAGTTATCCTCTGGCTAGATCTAAGCTGCAAGAGTCTGCTTCCACCTTTAGACTTGCACCCTCATGCCACTGATGCTAGATTTTTGCAGGACAGTGACTTGTTTTTTCCATAGCTCCCAAACGATAGAATGGATTGACCTGAAATTTTTTGAGCATGTTTCTATCATCATTATGCACCTCCCATAGACAAATTGTGGTCAATGGATGCACAGATTTTGAAAAAAAAGGAAAATGGATGAAGGTGACGGAGGTCAATTTCTTGGAAACCATGCTCTGGAATTAGCTAAAATTGCTTGAGCAGGTTACTATCACCCATGTACATCTCCCCATGAAAAATATTTTTAAATGGATTGACGGATATGGAGAAAATGCAAAAATGGATGAAGGTGATGGAGGTTGATTTCTTGGAAACCATGCACTGGAATTGGATGAAATTGCTTGGGCATATTTCCATCATCCCTATACAACTCCCCATGAAATAGTTTTTTAAATGGATGCATGGTTTTCAAGCTAGGGAAAAAAACAAATTTCTGCTCTATGTATTTTTATATCAGAGCATTCTGTAGTTTTTTTGGACAGTAAGAAAAATGAGCTTGGGGTGTGCTGCAGGAATGGAAATGATAGAAGAGGGGTTTGAAGACTGTAGGAGGATTTATAAACCCTTTATGAAACTTCCCTATTCCTCAAACTAATTTTGAAGTCCATTTCTAGCTCTCTGTAATTTTTACAGGATCATCCTGTTGAAAACATAGTTTTAAGAAAAGAAGCATAGTGAGGTGAAAAGGATGTCAAGGATGATGGAGAAGGGCGAGGGAAGGTAGGATAGGTGTTGTTATTGGTCTTAGAGCTTTCTTGGAACATGCTGCTACTTCTTGAATTTTTTCAAACCTACAATATAACTGGAAATTCATTTTTTCTTCTTTTCTTTTAAAACAACTACGACGCCTCAAGGAGGTTTTCACCCTAATTGCCTGCCTTGGGCGCCTCCAAGGGAGACTTTCACCTACGGATATTTTTCCCTTTTTATTTTCTCTTATTTCTAACCCATTGACTGCTTCATGGAGGTTTTCAATCAATGAGCCAATCTAAGGCACCTCTGAGGAGGTTTTCACCTTAGATTTTTTTTTTTCTCTTATTTTTCATTTTTTTCATTTTTTTTTCTACCCTACCCTACTTGAAAAACAAAATCATTTTCAAGTATAATAATACTTCCAACGGAGCCATGTGCACATCGAGATGATAGACAAAATGATGTGGGGGCTTGAAATGCATGCTTTGATAGGTATCCAGATTTCAGAGACCAAATGGTTTGACTTTGAAGGGATCAAGCATAGTTGAGGAAGAGAGTATTGCAGCAACTTAGTGATCGTTTCGAACCATATCTCAATATAGATATGATGTCCTTGGTCCTTTTGTTGATCTGTATCATTCTTCATGTCTTCTTCTATCATGACCTTCACATCTTCCTCTTTTTGCTGATTTTTCTCTTGAGTACATAGAGTATTTGATGGTAACCATGAGGGAGCTCTCTCGATATCTGATTTTGATGTCTTCTTTTCATCAACTGCAGCCCATGGTCCTTCATCTCCTCTTTTGAATCTTATTTTGCTGGATGTGGTTCTTCAATTCTTTCAATATAATCTCTTTTTTGCAATACTCTTCCTGAGCTATGGTGAATATCATTGAGCTCAAGAGGAGTTGTTTGGACATGTTGTGTATCAACATTGTAATTGGGTTGAGCTACTCCAATGTGCAGGTTTTGAAATGGTGATACAGGTAGTTGAGTGGGGGTGTATATTTGAGATGGATGTGGATGGGGTTGTGGTTGGCCAGGTGGTTTCCCACTATATACTTGATGAGCTTGCCTGTTATTTGGGTTCAGGTTCGGTTGAGTAGGCATTTAGGGCCGCCTTAGTGGAGTAGGAGGCGATGGCTACAGTTGAGCAGGTGGTGGAGGCAAAGGAGCGGGAAGAGAGTTGTACTGGGGCCTCCAACCGTGATGAGGTGCATTCCACTAAGGTTGTGGCTGAGCATAGGGGTGAAATGAATGAGTAGCTAGTTGAACATGATATTGAGATGTATATGATCAAGGAAAGGGTGTGGACCAGCAAGGATGAGCAAGGGGACCCAAAGAAGGCATGGAAGTGGCTTGATAGGGGTTGTAATAAGTCTGGTATGTCCCTTGCATTCCCTGCTAGTAAGGTCTGGGTCCATGTGGCCTCCTTTGGTTCATGAAATAGAGTGGTTCAATGGCGCCTTTGGCCCTCTAATATGTAGCTTTAATTCTGGGCAAGGAAGGGCACTGATTCGTAGGATGGTCTCCTTCACAAACAAAACACACTTGTATGGAGTGCAATGGACATTCATTCCTAGGATGCTTTCTAGTAAACCTGAGACAAAAGACGGCCATGGTCCTCTCAGCTTCTTCTTGCTTCCTTTGGATCTGCAAGGTATCCATTTGCATGGAAATAGTTTTTCTTATCTCGCTCTTGAAATCTTCCCACATGTTTCCAATTTCTCCTTCAATGGATGAGTTGGAAGAAAACATACTGCTCCCAACATTTCTGTTTTCATCCATTTGCTCCAGAGGAATGTTTTCTTCTTCTTCTCCCCTATAGGTTATTCAAATATGTCTTGTTGTCCACCTAAGGATTCTTCTTAATCACAACCATCGAAGAAGAGAGAAGGTTGGCTGTGTGAAGCAGTGGGGGTGTTGTGCGAACAATTTTCTGAATTATCTCTACTCCTATAAGGCATGAAAGGAAATATTTTTGGTTGATTTTTGTCTTTTTCTCTGCTTGTACCTACAAAACTGAAATTGATTGAATAGAAAATTGTAACTAACTAAAATTGGTCTTGCTGAAATGGAAATGCAGAATTGAAATGAAAGTAGGAAATGACTAATCTATTTTGCTCAAATGAAATTGCAGAATTGAAATGAAAGTAGGAAATAGCTAATCTATGCTTGTTGAAAGGAAATTGCAGAATTGAAATGAAAGCAGGAAATGTCTAATCTACACTTGTTGAAATGAAATTGCAAAATTGAAATTAAAGCAGGAAATAGCTAATCTACGCTTGCTGAAATGAAATTGCAGAATTGAAATGAAAGAAGGAAATGTCTAATATACGCTTGCAAAAATGAAAATTGCAGAATTTGAAATGAAATAAACTACTTAGCAGAATGCTGCAGAAAAGAATATAAGAAAGTAGTAATCACAAAGTACTCTGACACTTCCCTGGCAACGACACCAAAAATTATGGTGAGCTCGAGTATTGCAGCAATGGTGCTGCAACTCTTGGGACTCCCTACTTGACTTTTATCAACCCGGTAGTTCGTAACAAACTTGGAAGTGACGATGCTATATGCACAAGTACTAGCTCTTACTGCAGGTTGTCACTTGATCAGCTGGCACAAGTCCTCTAGGAGCTTAAGCCAACTTCTATGAGTTCATATAAGAAGCTTTTAATTGTGATGGATGAAAGCTAATTCAAAAGAGGCTAGTCTACTTTGCAGAAAGAAGATGAAAGCTGAAAGGAAACACAAACCCTTGCAAACCCTAGTTTTACCAACTAACCCTACTTGTAGAAGAAAAGAGATGTAAGCTATTGAAATATATGCCATTGAATATTGAAAAGGTAAAATGCATTTTCTTAAGCTACTTCTGAACGAAAATATGGAAAAATCATCTTTTTGTATTTTTGAGCAATTTTATGCAGAATTATTATGGATGTGTTTTAACTATTTTTTACTATGCAGAGGTTTATTGGCGAAAGGAAATGGAGTGGGAATTTGTAGGAGGTCAGGAAGGTGAGAAGAGGACCTAAGGGGTCCCTAGCATCCTTCTAGATATTTCCACCACGCTCAGATCTCAAAAAATCACTCGTGTGAACTTCTACAGGAGGTTGTAGGGGATCTATAGGAAGTTCTACAACAGCAGGCCGAAAGTGGTTTTTAGAGTGTTGATGGTGGAAAAACAATGGAAAGGTGGGAGTGAAGGATGGATGAGGATTTTAAGGGGTCTAGGATCTGGTAGATGAAGCTTAGGAGTGATGAAGATGGTTGGATCTGTTCAAGGATGAAGGAAGCAATGTTGCACAAAAACGTAGAAATTAGGGCGAGTGGGGAAAGTGTGGTGAATGAGAGAAAGAAATCTTGAGAGAAGGACTAGAGCAGGTTGTATGATGGAGGAAGGATAGAATAGAGTGTCTTACAGGTTCTCTACACACTACTTTCAAAAATTGATCCAAGCAAAGACTAAAAACAGATATTTGTCTATTTTGACTAATCTGACATAAAAACCAGAAACATGATGAACAAAAGTTTATAGATAGGAAATCATACAAGAAAACTATGGAAACTAAGTAAGAACTGATCTAAGCATGAAAACATAATTGATATCGACTTTTCCAACTTAAAATCTAACGCTAGCAATTGCATTGGAAGGAAAAAATAGTGTTTTTGTGGCAGCAAGTGTGCCTTGGTCTCAGTTCATGGTCCCAAGGAGGGAGAAATGAGATCAAGGATTGTGTGAAAGCCTTTTTGTGGATCTTTTCTATTACCAAACTATCAAATCAACCTGAAGCAAGAGAAACTATATTAATCATCAAAACAACCTAAGTAACAAAGCAATATTTTCACCTAAATAACAAAAATTATTCTATGAATGTAAGAAAAACACATAAAGTACACAAAGGAGGTGTTGGGCACATGGGTTGGGCCCAACCCCAAGAGATACATCCTCCTAAGAAATCTCAGAGCTGGTTCAAAGTTGGATTCTCTTCATTGATAAAAAAATAATAGTTACATCTCAAAAACTATCTACAAGAAGAACTCGAAAATGTGTTGATTACAAAGATGCACTAAAGTGTGAAAATGGACTATCAAATGGCTAAAATCTAACTAAAATTTGACTAACAAAACTAAGGCCCTAAGCCTTCTTATTTATACAGATGGGGACCTCCAACAGTCCTCCTAAAATCAAGGAACTCGGCTTCCTGGAATTGAAGATAACAACAGTCCTACTTGACTTGCTTGGCTGCCCCTTGGCTTTGTGCTCTGAGTTTTTGATGGAGAATTCAAGGTAAGGGCTCATAAATGAAGGGGACACCCTCCTAAAAATCCTCTCCCTTGTTCTTCCATGAATTTGGCTGCCAAATGCCCATTAAACCTTTGATTTTGTCTCAAAATTGACCAAAAATCTGCATAAAGCACACATTAGACTTTTTGGCATAATGACTAACCCAATTCACTCTATTAGCATAAATACGATAAAAAAACATGAAATAAACTAATGAGAATGGTGTATTAAGTCGAATTAAGAGGTAAAATGAGCCCATATAATTACCCATTTCTAGGGCTCATTAATCGTGGTGAACCATGTTTTACAAAATCAAACATGGTCATCCATGTCTAATCATGGTTAACCATGGTTGAATGCCGCAGTGTGACAAAGATTTTCTTGATATTAAAATCAACCATGTTTAAGAATTGTAAACAATGGTTACTAATGGTCCAACATTTCATTTTGACAAGGATTATCTCAATATGAAAATCAACCATAATCAAACATGGGAAACCATGTTTATTTTAGAGTTTATAATACTTATCTTTGGATTTATATACCTAGGATTTTGTATAATAGTACCATGTGTTTAATTTTATTTCCTTGGATTCATAATCACTGGGGTTTTAGTATCAATCACTTCAGTCTATTATTCCCTTGGGTATATAATATCGATCCCCTAGGTTTATTTTTCCCTTCCATTTATAATATCAACCATGGTCAATCATATCCAACCATAGTCAATCATAGCCAACCATGGTCAACCATGGTCGAATGTTGCATTGTGATAATGATTGGCTCAATATTAAAAACGACCATCGTCAACCATCGTCCAGCGTTGCATTGTGACAAAGATTGGCTAGATATGAAAATCCATCATGGTCAAGAATTGTCCAGCCTCACATTATCATGTCAATGATTATATTGATATGAAAATAAACCATGGTTAAGCATGGTTAGCCATGGTCCAACATCACATTGTGACAAGGATGATCTCAATATGAAAATCAACCCTAATCAAACATGGGAAACCATGTTTATTTTAGCGTTTATAATAGTTATGTTTGGATTTATATACCTATGATTTTGACTAATAGTACCATGTGTTTAATATTATTCCCTTGGATTCATAGTCACTGGGGTTTTAGTATTAATCACTTCAGTTTATTATTCCCTTGGGTATATAATATCAATCCCCTAGGTTTATTTTTCCCTTCCATTTATAATATCAACCATGGTCAATCATATCCAACCATAATCAATCATAGCCAACCATGGTCAACGATGGTCTAATGTTGCATTGTGACAATGAGTGGCTCAATATTAAAAACAACCATGGTCAACCATCATCCAACGTTGCATTGTGACAAAGATTGGCTAGATATGAAAATCCATCATGGTCAAGAATGGTCCAGCCTCACATTATCATGTCAATGACTATATTGATATGAAAATAAACCATGATTAAGCATGGTTAGCCATGGTCCAACATCACATTGTGACAAGGATTATCTCAATATGAAAATCAGCCATGGTTGACCATGTTTATTTTAGTGTATATAATATTTATCTTAGCATTTATATAGCTTCGTTTTATAATATTAGTCCCTTTAGCTTTAATTTTATTTCATTGGATTCATAATCCCTTGGGGTTTTAGTATTAATCCCTTGGGTTTATAATATCAATCCTTTGGGTTTCTTATTCTATTTAGTTTATAATATCAATCATGGCCAACCATGGCCAACCATATTCATCCTTGGTTGAATGTCACATTGTGACAATGATTGTACCAATATGGAAATCAACCATGGTCAAGCATGGTCCAACGTTGCATTATGACAAATATTGGCTCGATATGAAAATCAATCATGGTTGACCATGGTCATGCATAGTCGAGCAAGGTCCAACGTCACATTGTGAAACTGACTATCTAAATATGGAAATCAGTCATGGTCAACCATGGTCATCTATGCTTATTTTAGGGTTTATAACATTTGCCTTAGGCTTTATATACCTTGGCTTTATAATTTTTAACCCTTGGGTTTATAATATCGATCACTTCGGTTTATTAATATGATGGTTCATATTCCTATTGTTTAATATGATTCCCTTAGGTTTACAATCACTTATGTTTTTAGTATTAATCCTTAGGTTTTTTTATACCCTTGGGTTTATAATATCATTCATCTCAATATGGAAATATGCCATGGTCAACAATGTTTAGTTTAGGGTTTATGTCTATTTTAGGGTTTATATACCTTGGGTTTATAATTTTTAACCCTTGGGTTTATAGTATCAATCACTTTGTTTTATTAATCTAATGGTTCATATTTCTATTTTTTAATATTATTCCCTTAGGTTTAAAATCACTTAAGTTTTTAATATTAATCCGTAGTTTTTTTTTATTCCCTCGGGTTTATAATATCATTCATGGTCAACTATATTTTATAAATTCCATCATGGTCAACCATGGCCCAATGTCATAGTGTGACAAAGCTTCTATATATTTAATAGTAAATCATGGTAAAGCATGCTCAACCATGGTTCAATGTCACATTCTGACAAGGATTGTCTCAATATGAAAATCAAGTATGGTCAACCATGTTTATTTTAGTGTTTACAGTATTATTAGTAGGGTTCATATACCTTTGGTTTATAAAATTAGTCCCTTGGGTTTAATATTATTCAACCATGGTCAACCATGTTTATTTTAGTGTTTGTAATATTTATCTTTGTGCTTATATATGTGGGGTTTATAATATTAGTCCTTTGGGTTTATTATTATTCCCTTAGGTTTCTAATACCTTGGGGTTCTATTATTAATCATTTGGGTTTATAATATCAATCCCTTGGGTTTATTTTTCCCTTGAATTTATAATATCAACATGGTCAATCATAGCCAACCATGGCCAATCATAGCCCACCACGGTCAACGACAGTCAACTATGGATGAATGTTCCATTGTGACAACGATTGTTTCAATATTAAAATCAACTATGGTCAACCATGGTCCAATGCGGCATTGTGACAAAGATTGGCTCGATATGAAAATTAATCATGGTCAAGCATTGTCCAACGTCAAATTGTGATAAGGATTGTTTTAGTATGGAAATCAACCATTGTGAAGCATATTTATCTTCGACTTTATATACCTTGGGTTTATAATTTTTATCCTTTGGGTGTATTATTCTCTTGGTTTTAAAATATCAATCCCTTGGGTTTATTACTCTAAGGGTTCATATTCCTAAGGTTTAATATTATTCCATTAGGTTTATAATCCGTTTTTTTATAGTATTAATCCTAGAGTTTATTATTCCATTGCATTTATAATATCAATAACGGTCAACTATGGTCCAATGCTGCATTGTCACAAAGATTATCTCGAATTGGTAAACAATCATGGTCAAGCATGCCCAACCATGGTATAACATCACATTATGACAAGGATTATCTCAATATGAAAATCAACCATGGTCAAGCATGGTGAAGTGCATTTATTTTAGTGTTTACAAAATTGATCTTAGGGTTTAGATACCTTGGGTTTATAATATTAGTCCCTTCGGTTTAATATCATTCAATCATAATCAACCATGGTTAAAAATGTTTAATAATATTTATATTTTATGAGAAAAAGTATTTCAGTGTAAATCACATGAAAAAAAACATTTGTCAATGCGTTCCGAACCAACCAGTGTGGCTCATCGTGAGGACAAGTTGAAGAGTCGAATGATGGCTACATATTAAATAGGGAGAGCAGACCTTCCAATGGCTAGGTTTGACTAAAGAAATTACCATATTAGGTCAGACTAGACAAACAGCTATAATAGACCCAGAAACGGCTAGATTTGACTATTCGAATTGTTTAAATTATATTAAAATGTTAAAACTAATATTATTATAATATTTATCATGTGTTATTTTAAGTAAAAACTTAATCAAACTACATTTAGGGAATATTTACCAAATAATAACTATTAGTAATAGAAGGGAATTAATATATAATAAATAATATTATATTATTATTATAATAACGTTACAATATTAATCTTCTTATTAATTTTTTTTAATAGTGAAGTGTATCAAATGGGGATAAGAGTTA
Organism: Pinus taeda; assembly: GCA_000404065.3. NCBI lineage: Eukaryota > Viridiplantae > Streptophyta > Pinopsida > Pinales > Pinaceae > Pinus > Pinus taeda. Next base: position 12,985 of record APFE031700977.1, on the reverse strand, counting down.
ATTTCCCTAGATCTATTAACTCTTACTCTTATCCCCATTTGATACACTTCACTATTAAAAATAATAATAATAATAAATAAGATGATTAATACTGTAATGTTATATAATAATAATATAATATTATTTATTATATATTAATTCCCTTATATTACTAATAGTTATTATTTGGTGAATATTCCCTATGTAGTCTAATTAACTTTTTACTTAAATAACACATGATAAATATTATAATAATATTAGTTTTAACATTTTAATATAATTTAAACAATTTCAATAGTCAAACCTAGTCATTGGAAGATCTGCTCTTCCTATTTAATATGTAGTCATGATCTCACTCTTCAACATGTCCTGACGATGACCCACACTGGTTGGTTCAAAACGCATTGACAAATGTTCTTTTCATGCATTGACAAATGTTTTTTTTCATGTGATTGACGCTGAAATACTTTTTTTCATAAACTTGATGTAACAGCCCAAATACGAATATCTAATTAACTTATTAACATTAAATTTAAACGCTTACCTGAGCTTACTTGTGGTAGAAATAGGCTTACCGCAACAGGGTTTTGGGGACGACTCTCCTCCCAACCGTAGGCTCAATTGCGCAGGATTCTGCTACAACTGGCCACCCCTGAGCCCTCAATCAACGACTACTGGCAGTATTTCTAAGTCTTGATATACCATTCTCCCAAGAGAATGAAAGATAGAACCTCTGAATCATGGAGCCCCCTCCCATCCTCCTCACCATTCATTAAATAGAACAAAACCTTGGAAGGGGAACCACATGCACACCCTCCATGTGTCTGCATGCTACATGCACACCCTCCATGTGTCTGCATGCTACTTTTTCTTTATTTTCCTTTGATTTTTTTGATAATTTCCTTTTTATTAGAGCTTTCATATGGTTATTACTATTTTTATTTACTTATTTCTTTTAATATCATTTTTCTTTATTTAGATTTATTTATTATTATTCATTATTTTTATTATTACTTATTATTTTTGTATTATTTTTATTAGTTATTATTATTTATTAATGATTATTAAGGGATGGATGTTACATACTCTCCCACTTTAAGGAACTTCGTCCCGAAGTTAAGTTTATTTATTATTAATTATTATTTTATTTCTTCATGTTGCCAACACCCTCTGCTGAACTAGTACAATCAGCAGGCATCGAAAGTCCCCAACACCCCGGGAAATCTCAAGGAATCTCTGTCCTTTTTCCCACTTTCGGCACCAGGCACAAGCCTAACCCAGTCTGTATCCTAGTCCAAGGCTGGCCCCAAGGCTCGCGCCTGACTCAGACCTCATCTGCCCAAGGCAGGCATCGGGTCTGGTACTCAATGACCCCGGGCATCTCGCAGGCTGGCCCACTCCCTCCACAACTACTAAGGCGCACAGCCGCAGGCATCGAAGTCC
>APFE031700970.1:0-15336 GCA_000404065.3 Pinus taeda | reverse complement strand
TTTTTTTTTCGACTTGATCCAATCCATGTCTTTTGGTGGCTCTGTGGCATGACTCCATGTCTTTTGGTGGCTCTGTGGCATGACTCTTCCCAGAGTGTTCTTTGTTGTCCTTATCACTTTGTCCATATACCTGATTAGCCCAAAAATTTGTGTTTGTAGTCTTATTTCATGTAAACTAAATGTGGGATCCAAAGTTCACAGGGGCTTGCTAGACTTGGTCCTCCTCTGCTTCAGAACTCGGTGGATCCTCTTTAACTTGCATTTCTTCATGGTTGACTTTTTCTTCCTTTGACAAATCTTCTTTGTCTTCTTTTTTATTTTCTTTTTCTTCTTCCATATCCTAGATCTCTTCTTCCTTGTATAGAATATAATGTTTTGGCTAAGCACTTTCCCACCATTTGGGCTTCTAACATTTTCATAAGTGGTTTCAGGGAAATGCTCAAATCCATGGTTACAACTGCAATATTTTCCTGTTGCATTTCCAAAATTTGATGATGATCTCTCTAGATGCTTGGTAGATTCGGAGTTAAGATGGGTCTAGGCTGGTTTAATTCCTTCCTTTAGATAGACTATATTCCACATGAATACCATTAGCGAATCCCATGGATTCTCATACCATGATGTTATTTTTATTTTATTTTAACGAAGTAAAAAATATTGTCATGTTATTAATTTAATTTTTTATTTGATTTTATTTTTATGCAATTTAACCTAGCCAAAATGTCTACAGGACAAGACATGACAACATCTCTCCCATGTTGGCCTGGAAAGCACCTCTCTATGCAATAAGACACTCTCATACAAAAATATAGATATTTTTGGTTTAAGATTTTAAGCAAACCATTCTTAAAAGATTGAAATAATAATAATGATAATAACTCTTATTTTGTTTGTTTTTTTTTTGTTTTTTTAATTAAGAAATTATAATGAAAAAGGTTTATAAAAAATTCTTCCTTTTTTTTAAACTTTGTATGTGTTCTACAGGGAATGCTTACTTTTACTAATAATAGCCACATGTGACTCGTGAGGTTGACAACTCAAGGTCCTAATCCCTAAATCACTCTTTAAATTTTATGTGCGCATATATGGCTTTCACAAAAAAAAAGATAAAAATTAAAATTCAAAAAAAAAAAAAAAAAAATGGCACATCAAATTGAAAATTTGTTATTTTTATGTGTAGAAAATTCATTAGAATTTTATGCATTTAAATATGCTACATTAGAAAAGAATAAAATTTTCATAATTAAAAACTCTAAAAGAGGTTTGCATCTTAGGAGATTTGATTCCTTTCTACATTTCTTAGATTCACAGATAAGATGGATCTAGGCTAGTAGGCAAAGTTTTGAAAAAAAAAAAGGAATCTTGTTTCAATGATTTTGTTTATATATCTATAGTATTAGGATTTACTTTTGTATAATTATTTTTGTTCTCTAGCATGAAAATGTCTTATAGGTAAACATTTTAAAAGAAGTTAAAGAAAATTTTGACAAAACATTTTTTTTATTATAATTACTTAATTTAAAAATTAAAATAAAAAGAAGAGTTAATTTCCCTTTACCTATTTCAATGATTTTGATTCATTTATCTATAGTCTTTATATCTGAAAAATTAAGCTTTATTTTTTATATAGAGTGTCTTATATGCAGAGTTTAAAAATAATAATAATAATAATAAATAAATAAATAGGGAATCTTATTTCATTATTTTGATTTATGTATTTATAGTGCTTATGTCTGAAAAATTAGGCTTTATTTTTGTATAATTATAGTTGTCCTCCAACATGAGAGTGTTTTATAGTAAACCAAATGTCAATTTATCGTGTCCAATTAGAGATTTGAATCCTTTTGTGTGAGAGCTATATATAGACACAAAATATTCACAAAGCCATCTAGGGATTAGGACCTTGAGTTGTCAATCTATTATTGTTAAGGGTAAGCCTTCCCAAACACCAAATTAGACTTTATTTTTGTACAAGAGTGTCTTATAGACAAAGTTTTTGAAAAAAAAAAGGGAAAAAATTGATATTTTTTTCGTTATAATTTCTTAATTTATAAATAAAATAAAAACAAGAGTAATTTTCTCTTTCTTTTTAAATTATATTTTAAATCTTTTGCAAATAGTTTGTGTAAATAAAAGAATATTTTCAAACAAAAATACCTCTATTTGTTGTCTCTCCCATAAGGGTGTTTTCATGAAATTGTATTAACTTCTTCCTTTAAAGTTTTTGTGAATGGTCTTTATGTTTGAAAAGTTAGGCTTTATTTTTATATGAGTGTTTTATAGACAAAGCTTTCAAAAAGAAAATTAAGAAATCCCATTTTACTGATTCTTATTCACTTATTTATAGTCTTTATGTCTAAAAATTAATGCTTTATTTTTGTATAATTATCTATTATGTAAATCATTGTAGATCCATTTTAACTCAGAATTATCAAGTGCCAAGAGGAATAAATCTCTCTCGGTGCAATTTTTTTCCTAAATTCAATCTTTAAACCCTTTTTTGAGTACAAAACTCAATAAAAAATTTATGCCTTAATAAATTTAATCACTCTCAAAGTAAAGATCAATATAAATAATAATTAGATATGTCATATTCAATATTAATAATAATAAGTAGATAATGCCACTTTTAATATTAAGATAATAGAATGACTATACCATCAAAACATCATTAACATTATTATTATTAAAAATAAAAAATACTAAATAATTTTTATTTATTTTTAAACACTATTATTTAAAAAAAATATTAAATAATTTTAATTTCAGTAAAATAAATATAATGATTTACTAAACCGTAATTAAAATCAAAACAATAATAAACATATATGTCTAAATTTCTTATTAATCATAATATAAAAAAAAAAATCAAAACACATATAAATATATAAAATTACCATACTATAAAATAACAACAATAAATTTAGAATTGTTTTTAATTTTAAAATAAAAAATTACCATGCCACAGTGCACTTTGGAACGGGAGGAAAGAGCCTACTTCTCATACCATGTGGAAAACATTAAAGAAACTGAATAGTAATGAAAGACTAAATCTCACTCTTGGCATAATAATTTAAAGCACAACCGAATTAATAATAATAATAAAATAAAATAAAAATCTAAAACATTACACTGTGATGATTAATAATATTATTTTCAAAATAGTAAAATATATTACTAAATCAACTTATAGTGTGGTGTGGATAAAGGCTTACAATGCAAACTTTATTTCCTTCTTTAGAATATACACCATGCTCCATTGTTATGCGGCATGAAGGTTTGTGGTCTTTTTAAGAATTTGTGGTTTTTAGAAATAAAGGAGAATAAAAACACACAGTGTAATGGAATTTTTTTTTTCATTAAGTTTTATGGTGGCTGGGTGTAGGTGTTAATGATAAATGTTGAAAATTGGAAATAATTTCTTCTAATTCAAGTTAAATCTTTTTGTTAATCTCATGTGGAGTATCACTCATTTATCTCTAAAGATATATATTCCGCTAAATTAGCAGAACTACTTAATTTCCCTCAACAACAAGAGCCTTATAAGTCTTTTAAAACATCGCAAATCGCAATCGCAAGTTCCTCAGAGCAAGGGTTTACTTACTTATGACCGATGCAATGCGAGATAGATCTAACGGTCAGCAATCTTAGTGATCCAACGGTCACTGTGACATCGCTTGGAGATTTGTGCGATGTTTATCAAGTCTCACGGACCTGATGAGGTTTATAAACACTCGGTCTATAGAAGTTTGGGTTCGGTTTTTCCCACGTGCTTAATTCCTTTGAACGGAGCCGATGGGGTTTATAAATTGTAATATAATTGAGGTCGGGTCCGATTCTTGAGTTAACGTCCGCTCATTTTTAAGCCCGATATCCATCGGATAATGGTGGCCATTAGATCCTCTGGATCACGAGACTTCTATTTAAACCACGAGTTAACCACCAGGCTAACCCCCGCTGTTGACTGATCGTAAAGCGTTGAAAATAAAATCACAGCTTAAGATGAGTGCGGCACTTCAAGCTCGATCAAGGAACCTGTATACTTTCAAACCCCGCAGTTACTAATACACGCGAAAAGAAACTCCGCAATTGCTAATACATGCGAAAAGTGATTAAATGCGATCACCCAATACTCGAAATTTTCAAAACTAAACTGGAAATTCAATAAAACACAGTGATATTACAGAGGGATGCAACACCTCCGGGATTGACCAAATTTACACAGAAAGACACAGAGATTGATTTTCTGCAATTAAATCTGATATGACAAACAAGCCGAATCAATCAAAATCCCCTTATTATGATTCAGAACTTACATAAGTACTGATTCATTTAACAACCAGGTCCTAAATCAAATGATCAAACTAACTAATCCATCTAATCTGCATGATATTCTCCTCGAGAATCTCCACTACATCTAACTACTCGAATTTATTACATGATAATCTAAATCCTAGATTCTAGTCTAAATCCTATCTAGAAAGCTTTGTAAATTGAGAGGTAAAAGATCCCACTCCTTTGCTTATAAAATTATTTTTGTGTTTTTTGAATAATACGAAGCCTTTTGTCTTTAAGCCCCATGCTCCTGCATCAGACTCCTGAAGACAAAATTCTTCATGGGCTCCTGTCCATGAGCTCTTCTATAGAACTGCCCAGTTTTTGTAGCATAGCATGTCACCCAGGTAGCTTCAGCAATTGGTTGATCTTTCCACTTGACCAAATACTGAAAATATTCCTATCCCTTTGTCTTCTTCAACAATTTCTTGTGCAAAATCCGCTCTGGCTACAATTCCTTTGCTATAGGTAACTGTTTTACCCAATCAATTTCTTGTTTCTCTTGGTCTTCTGCTGTGTCATCTACATTTTCACCTTCATGCCTGTACAAATAAGTAACATTGAAAATTGGAGATATTCCAATATCATAGGGTAATTCAATTTCATATGCATTTGCAAAAAATTTCCTCAATACTCTGCATGGTCCAATTGCCTTGAACTTTAACTTGTTATACTCTCTTTTTGGAAATCTTTCCTTCCTCAGGTGTGGTAAAACCAAATCTCCAACTTCAAAGTTAACTTCTCTCCTTCTCAAGTTTGCTCTGCTCTTGTACTTTATGGTGTTGTCCTGTAACTGTTGTTTTACTTGTTCATGTATTGTTTGCATCTCTGTAGCAAAATCTTCCCCTTCACCACTTCTCATCTCAGCTTTTCCCAAATTTCTTAATTCAGACACTCCTCTTGGGTGCATTCCATAAACTATATGGAATGGACTCTGCCCTGTACTCTTGTTAGGAGAGTCATTATATGCATATTCAGCCTGTGCTAATACTTGATCCCATTATTTTAGATGTTCACCTGTCAGACTTCTCTGAACATTACCTAAGCTTTTGTTTACAACTTCAGTCTATCCATCTATTTGAGGATGATAAGTAGAGTTGAAACTCAGTTTAGTTCTAAGCTTCTTCCACAATGTCCTAAAAAAATGTCCAACAAATTTGGAGTCTCTGTCTGAAGCAATACTCTTAGGTAACCCATGCAATCTTACAATCTCTTTAAAAAACAGATTAGCAATGTGAGTAGCATCATTGGTTTTATAGCATGGAATAAAATGTGCCATTTTTGAAAATATGTCAACTACAACATAAATTGAATAATTTCCTCTTTGAGTCTTTCGTAAGCCCAAAACAAAATCCATGCTTACCATATCCCATGGTCTATTTGGGATAGGTAGTGGAACATACAACCCTGTGTTTTCGCTTCTTCCTTTTGCATACTGACAAACTTTACAATTTTTCACATACTTTTCCACTTCAGTCCTCATCTTTGGCCATAAATAAAACTTATTCAACTGCTTATAAGTATTGTTTGCACCAAAATGTCCTGCAAGTCCACCACTATGTTTCTCCTTGATTAAATTTTTCCCTCATAGAACAATTTGGTATGCACAACTGATTTCTTTAAACAACAACCCATCTTGCAAGAAATAATCAAGCCACTTACTTCTATCTAACAAAACATGATTTTTACAAGTTTCAAATGCCTATTTAAAATCTAAGTCTTTTTCATACAATTCCTTAAGAAAATCAAAACCCAACACTTGAATTTGACTTTCTTGAAGTAGTATGTTTCTTCTACTTAAGGCATCTGCTACTTTCTTCGATTGACCATTTATATGCTCAAGACAAAATTAAAACCTTGAAGATACTCTACCCATTTGGCATGTTTTTGATTAAGCTTTGGTTGTTGCATAATGTACTGCAATGCATGGTTGTCTAAATAAAGTATAAACTCTTTAGACATCAGGTAATGTCTCCACTTCTTCAATGACTGCACAACTGCATAAAATTCCTTATCATAAGAAAAATATTTCTTCTTTGATTCATTCAGTTTCTCACCACAATAAGCTATGGGTCTATCCTCCTTACTTAAAACACCTCCAATGGAGATGGCTTCTCCACTGGTATCACATTTCACTTGGAAAGGTTTATTAAAACTAAGCAAAATCAAAATAGGTTTTTCAGTGATCTTTCTTTTCAACAGTTGAAAGTTCCTTTTTGCTTCAGTGGTCCATTTAAATGGTTTTCTAACTTTCTTTATAGTGTTGATAATAGAAGCATTGATCTTACTAAAGTTCCTTATGAATTTTCTATAAAAACTAACAAGAACATGGAAACTTCTTACCTCAAAAACAATTTTTGGTGAAGGCAACTCTATGATTGCCTTGATCTTCTCTGGATCCATCTTTAATCCATCAGTAGAAACAACAAAATCCAAATACACCAATTCCTCCTTCATGAATGAACACTTCTTTAAGTTTAGTAGTAACTTCTCTTGCTGTAACCTTTGTAAGACATAATTCATATGTCTCATGTGTTCCTCCTTAGACCTACTGTAAACTAATATATCGCCCAGATATACTAGTACAAATTTACCAACAAATTCCTTCAAAAATTCATTCATAAGCCTCATGAACGTACTAGGTGCATTTGACAACTCAAAAGGCATTACCATCCATTCATACAATCCTTCATTTGTTTTAAAAGCAGTTTTCCATTCATCCCCTTCTCTAATCCTTATTTGATGATACCCACTCTTTAAATCTAGCTTTGTAAAATATCTTACTCCACTCAAACAATCCATCAAATCTTCAATTCTAGGTAAAGGAATATGTACCCGATGGTTACTTTATTGATTGTTTTTGAATCAGTGCAAATTCTCCAGCCTCCATCTTTCTTTGGGATCAACACTGTTGGCACTGCACAAGGACTCAAACTCTCTCTGATCAGTCCTTTATCTAATAGTTCTTGAACCTATTTTCTGATTTCTTTATTCTCTGTGGGAGTCATCCTGTAAGCTGCTTTATTTGGTAGGTTTGCTCCTGGAATAAAATCTATATGATCACTGATTTTTCTAGTGGGTGGTAACTCATTAGGCAAGTCATCTACAATGATATCACAATAACTGTCCAAAATCTCTTGAATTTCAATTGGTAAATTAGAAACTTTTGTGGAAGTAATTATTACCTTGGGTTTGCAAACCAACGCAAAACTTACCACATCTTCCTCCATCTGTTGTAAATACTCCTTTCCACTCAACAAAAGGGTATTTGCTTCAGGTTTCTCCGATGGATCTTCTTCTTTCATTGGCAACAATGTATGATTGACACCATCTTTTCTGAATTTATAGGTGTTCTTCTTTCCATCATGCATAGCTCCTCTGTCATACTGCCATGGTCTACCCAACAATATATGACACACAGACATCACATCACACAAAATTTTATCATTATACTTACCCAACTGCAAATCCACAACACATTCTTCATTTACTAACAACTGATGTCCCATTTGTAGCCATGACACCTTGTAAGGTGTTGGATGTTTCTTTGTCTTCAATTTCAACTTCTCCACCACTTCTATAGAGACCTAATTATCAGTGCTGCCACTATCAATTATCATCTGACAACATTTTCCCTGAACCTTGCACACAGTCCTGAACAAAGTCTTTCTTTGTGTTGGTTCAACAACTTCATTTTCTAGCTTTAGCAATACTTTGTTAACTACCAAATATTCTCCTCTCTCTAGTACACTTTCTTCTTCTGTCATCATTGCTGCTTCCTCTTCAGTTTGTGCAACAATTGCATTTCTATGAGGTGTTCCTGCATTTTCTGGGCACTCATAAGCTCGATGTCCCAGCTTGTTACATCTAAATTCTCTTCCTCTGCCTTTGCCTCCTCTTCCTCTGGAAAAACACCCTCTGCCACTTGCATCACCTCCTGTGGGTGTATGTTGACTTGAGCTGCTGCTAGCTCCATCTCCAGGTGATGTAGATCTTCCTCTACCACCTTGTCTACCCATTCCTCAGAAAGTACCTCTATTTCTGGCACACTACTTCCTCATGAGTTTTTCTTCGGCCTTCAGTACCATCTGATAAGCCTATTCTACTGTTTTAGGAGTCAGTACACTTGTCTCATATTGAATGTCCATTCGAAGACCATTCACATATCTGGCAACCTTCTCATCTGTATCTTGGATTTGTCCTTCTCTTATACTCACTTTGTAGAATTCCTCTGTGTATTCCTTTACTGTCATAGACCTCTGTCTAAGATTATGCATTTGTCTAAATAATGTTTACTGATAGTCACTTGGCATAAACTTACTTTTCAGTTTTGTCACCATTCTGTTCCAATTCTTAATTGGTTGTTTGCCAAGTCTTCTTCTTTCTGCCTGCACTCCATCCCACCAAAGTGTTGCATATCCTTTCAAATTTGTGACAACAAACTTTAACTTCTTTTCGTCCTTTATTTCTTCATAAGTGAAGAATTTCTCCATGTCATTAATCCAGTCTATCAGCTCCTTAGGACTTAATCCTCCTGCATAAATTGAAACCTCAGTTTTGGGTCTAGATGTGGATCTCAACACTGACTAAAAGAATTTCATCTCAAGAGTAACTTCTACTGGTTCCTCTTCTACAACTTTAGCTTCAAGATCACTGATATCTCCAACATCTGCATCTCTCCCTGTTTCCATTGCTACTAATCTAGCTTCCATCTGTTGCATAGCTTCCATCACTTCAGTGTTTGCAACAGGTCTTCCTCTTCTACCACGTCCTCTTCCAACTCTGAAAGCCATGGTGGATTTCTTTCTCCGACCCTTGAGATCTTGTTCAATGTCTTTAAGTTGCTCTGATACCACAAATGGTGGCCAAGGTGCAGGCGTTAATGACAAATGTTCAAAACCGGAAACAATTTCCTCTAATTCAGGGTGAATTTCTTCTTCAATCTCTTGCAGAGTATCACTTATCTATCTCTAAAGATATCTATTATGCTAAATTAGCAGAACTACTTAATTTCCCCCGATAGCAAGACCCTTATAATTCTTTTAAAACATTGAAAATCGCAATCACAAGTTCCTTAGGGCAAGGGTTTACTTACTTATGACTGATGTGATGTAAGATAGATCTAACGGTCAACAATCTTAGTGATTCAACAGTCACTGTGACATCGATTAGAGATCTGCACGACGTTTATCCGGTCTCACGAACCCGATGAGGTTTATAAACACTCGGTCTATAGAAGTTCCGGTTTGGCTTTTCCCACGTGCTTAATTCCTTTGGGCGCAGCCGATGGGGTTTATAAATTGTATAATTGATGCCAGGTCTGGTTCTTGAGTTAACGTCCGCTCATTTTTAAGCCTGATATCTATCGGATAATGGTGGCCATTAGATCCTCCGACTCATGAGACTTCTATTTAAACCATGACTTAACCCCAGGCTAACCCACGTTGTTGACTAGTCGTAAAGCGTTGAAAATAAAATCAACAGCTTAGGATGAGTGTGGTACTTCAAGCCCGATCAAGGAACCCGTATACTTTCAAACCCTGCAGTTGCTAATACACATGAAAAGAAACTCCGCAATTGCTAATACACGCAAAAAGCGATTAAATGCGATCACCTAATACTCGAGATTTTCAGAACTAAACTGGAAATTCAATAAAACACAATGATATTACCGAGGGATGCAACACCTATGGGATTGACCAAATCTACACAGAAAGACACAGAGATAGATTTTTTGCGACTAAATCTTATATTGCAAACAAGCCGAATAAGTCAAAATCCCCTTATTACGATTCATAACTTACATAAGTACTAGTTCATTTAACAACCAGATCCTAAATCAAAGGATCAAACTAACTAATCCATCTAGTTTGCATGATATTCTCCTCGAGAAGCTCCACTATATCTAACTACTTGAATTTATTACATGATAATCTAAATCTTATCTAGAAAGCTTTGTAAATTGACACCTAAAGGACCCCATTCCTTTGCTTATAAGCTTTTTTTGTATTTTTAGAATAATACGAAGCCTTTTGTCTTGAAGCCCCATGCTCCTGCATCATTTTTAATTCTGAAAATTTTCTGGGCATCGAAAAACAGAGTTCATTCAAAGTTTTTGGGGATTATTTGTGGTTTTTTAGAGATAAGGAGAAATAAACAAAAGTTGTTTTTAGTGTGATTTTTTGGATTTTTTAGTGTTTTGTGGTGAAATTTTGATTTGTTAGATCTTAGGTTTTTGTGATCTATAATGTAGTAAATAAGTATTTCGCATTAATCACATCAGAATTATTTGGTTTTCCAACTAGTTAATGTGGTTAATCTTCATGACAAAGGTGAAAAAATCCATAAATCCTAAGGAATAAATAGCAAAAGAAAATTTAGACAAACCCAATAGAAAAACTTCCAAAAAAAACCTCATAAAAACAAATAGATAAAAAAAACAGTTTTCCTGGTCATTAGGTTCTTAATTATGAAAAATTTAATAAACATTAAAAAAACAAGATTTACCAAAAGTCGTCATCATGCTAAATTTTTTATAAAATAATTTTATTATATAATAAATTGACGCTATAAAATTTTGTTAAATAATATTGATAATGAGAGTATGAATTAATTTTATTAAAGAAAAATATTTTATAAATTTTAGAATAGTTAAAAATAATTTTTTTTAATTATTATATTTTTATATTTAGTAATTTTTTAAACATCTCACTTTGTTAACATAAAAAGTTGAAAAAAAACTCTCGTTAGCTTGATAAATATTTAAATAATGCAACTAATATTTTAAATTTGAATGAATTATAAATATAGATATATTAGATATTATTTTGGGATTTAACTTGGTTAAATAAGCCAGTTATCTATGACAATTTCTATGAGAGGTAGTTGTAATTGACTAATTTCTCATGATTTTTGAATAGTCCACTTAGCACTCATTGCATCGAGTGATGTTCACAGGGGCGAAGAAGTGGGATTGAAACTAGTGAAATGAATTACATAGCGTCAATGATCACTTCTGGGGCTTCCACTCGGTAACCAGGACTTCCCGGGAGGTTGCCCATCCTAGATTGCCTTTTGCTCAAGCGCGTTTAACTGTGGAGTTTTCATGAGAAATTAGTCAGTTACGACTACCTCTCATGGAAATGGTCATAGATGAATGGCTTACTTAACGCAGTTGAATCCCAAAATGATATCTAATATAATGCACTACGGAAACCCCAATACGTAATTCAACAGAGTGAAGAGAACTCTACTTGAATGGTTCACAAGGCACAATACTTGCTAAGGTTTTGCAAATGGGGTAGCAAGCTAAGTGGGCGTGATTGTGGGGAAAACTCCACAATTAAGCGCACTTGAGCCCGAGGTAATCTGGGATGGGTGATCTCTCGAGAAGTCGTGGTTACCGGGTGCAAGCCCTGGAAGGGAAGTAATGATTGACGCTATGTGATTAATTTCACTAGTTTCAATCCCACTTCTTCAATTCAAAACTCATGAGAAATTAATCAATTATGACTACCTCTCATAGAAATGGTCATAAATGAATGACTTACTTGACCCAATTGAATCCCAAAATAGTCATAAATGAATGATTTAGTTGACGCACTGAAATCCCAAATAATATCTAATATAATGCACTCGAAAACCCAATACTCAACATAGATATAATTAAAATTTTAACATAAAATATATAGATTTTAATATTAATATTGATGTTTTGTAATTTTCAGTGTGACGGGATATTGTCACTTTCACCGTTTCAATAATAATAATAATGGCTATTCAGGAATAGGACTCAAAATAATGATTCCCCATTTCTTCGAAAAAAAAGGTGGTTTCGTCGCTTGAAAAAAAAAAAAACCAAACATACCCACGTTTTAGCCCCAGCCAGGTGAAATATCTCGTCCATTCCCTCTAATTTGGACTTCGGATTCTCAATATCATCACACCTGGTGCCCACAGATTGTAGTCACTACATTTCAATTTCAATCCAAGTAGACACGTTTCATACATGTCTTTTGTTCCTCGGAGATTTTGGGGAAAGCAGCCATGGGTATGCCTATGCTTCTTTTGATCCACAACCCTGAGTTTCAACACTGAAGAGTAGCAAGAACATTAATGGAGGTAGTCACTCAGCTGATACTAGTACTTTCCTGCTTATTCTTTTGCAGAAGAAGGGACCATCGCAACAATCTCGCGATGCTCAAGTAGAATGTAAGTCTGCAATTTGATTATTTCATTCAAAGGAGGCAAAGAAGATATATTCTCTATTCCTAGGACTAAATGCTTCAAGCCTACTAGATTGCAGTCATATAATGGCGAGAAAACTTTATGATTACGGAGAATACTTGAAAAATTTGAAGGAAGACAAGTATCCACTTGGCCTGCATGAAGATATTCCCATGCATAGGTCTCATAGTATGCTGATCAGCCCCCAAAGGAGGGGAATTTCCGGCGGAGAGAAAGGGGATTCGGTCACTCGTCCCGATTATTTGGGTTCTCATTCTTACTCAAGAAGAGATAGGCTTCGCTATGCTTCTGAATCCCGTCAATTGGGTTGTGACTATGCTGAAGGGGATTCCGTTCATGCACATGGAAGCTCAGCAAACCCAACCTTAGTTGATCATGGTAGAGAAATTCCAGAATGTACCATATATTTACAGAGAGAATTGAGAGAAGGTGCAGAGTATGGCATTCGACCTGTTGGTTCTTCAATGAATGTTTTGATTGATCAAGTTAGAGGGCCTCTGTTTTCAACTCGAGTGCCGTCAACTGGCTTGACAGTCGAACGGCCACTCACATGTTTACTGTCAAGCATAGACAGACTTATTCAGGAACCAAGCTTGCATGAATTTATGGACGAATTTCCGAAAAGGAAGCATAGTGATAATTACAGTCTCAGGGATTATAGCTGTGAAACAACATTGAATGGAAGAAGTTATTATGCAAGGCCTGTAGAAATGGAGACTAATGAAGGTAAGTTGGGGGGGATAATTTCAGACATAGAACCTTTGGCTTATCTCAGGGGGAGACCTCTCAGCGGTGATGGCTTAGAGAGAGTTGCTGCTCCTGGGCTACTGAAAGAGAGCACACATGATCATACACATCAACGATCATTGGAACCATGGGTGTCTCAGAAATGGGAACGATCATTGGGTGGCACTTCCAGTGATAGTCACACGGGTTTCCGAGAGAATTACACAAGTGATCAATGGAGAGACCGAAGAACAGTCCAGGATGCTTACAGTACACATTCTGAACCAGAGTCTCCAAGAAGTTGGAAGATGAGATATCACAATAGTGGCGGGTTGGAAAATATGCACAAGAGACCTTATGGAAACTATTTGTCTCCATTTAGGGCTGAGGAATGTACAAGATCATTGGATGTCACTCGCAGTGATTATAATACAGGTTTTCAAGAAAACGGTACCATTGATGATTACTGGAGAGAAGAAAGAAGGGCCGGCAATACTTATAATAAATATTCAGACGTAGAAACCTCTAGGCGGTACAAGATGAGACCTTTTGCCGATGATAAGTCACACAGCGATGCTCCCTCGAGATCACAAACACATGGTGGATCTCATTATATGCATGACTACCCACCTGAAACATCTCTGTCTAGGACCGGTGTTGATAGATATACAAGAACAGGCACTAAAAATGATTATTATACAAGGATCCCAGAAATGAAGATGAATACTGATCAAGGGAAAGAACAAAGAAGATTTGTATCTACCTATGAAAAATATCCAGAGGCAGAATCTCCAAGTTACCGAAAGAAGAGATCTTTCCATGATTATAGTTCAGGCAGAGTTTGGACTTCAGGCCTATCAATTGATAATGGATCGGATCATGTGCTTGGACAACGGTCTGAGAAATGGGTGTCTTGCATTAGAATTAGCAGTCCTTCTAAGGGAAAGTGGCGCAGTCATCTGCTATATGATGATGATTTTGTGGGGGAGATTGAGAGAGAACAAAGTTGTTACTATGAGAATGAAAGTAATGACCAACACATGCCATGGAATGAACATTCTGCAAAATATAGTTCTTTGCCTGGACACAGTAAGCCTATCGGGCATCCTGATTTGAATGAGAATAGGCAGCCTGATCTGGACGAGAATTCTGAGGAATTCAAGCAACGTGTTAACAGTGCATATCTTCGGTTTTCTAGATTGCTCAATGAAAATTCAGAACGGAAGAAAAAATACCAGAAGCAGGGGAAGTCTGGTTCTCTACGTTGCATTGTGTGTGGCAGGTACTAAACTCTATTACTGTTCTTTTGTGAAGCTATTACTGACTTGAAACCATTTTTTAGTTCTTAATAAAAGAACTAGATTTTGGAATTTTTACTTGCTTTTTAGTTTTGTTACTGGTTCAACCTAAGTACTAATTTGGCTTGTGAGCATGCTACATTAAACGTCCACAACAAACGGACAGACAAAGTTGTGGCTTTATTTCCAAATCAAAATAATTGGCTATCCAACACCATCCAATTATGGGTATCATGAACATAGAAACTGTGTACATTTTAAAACAACACCTTGTACTTGGAAGCGAAGCAGATCATCTATCTTGTTCATTGTTATGATTTTATTTCTTAATTTCGAAATCAAATATATGTATTGTATTATCCATGTTCAGTGTGGGTTAGCATTGATCTCAGGCATTGGTTATATGCCGTGATGATTTTTTTTCTGAGTCAACACCCAAAGATGTGCCAAAAATATGACAGAGTCACTAGGATACTTATGTGACATGTATGACATGGTTATATTGGCATTTTGTAAGACTGAAGTGTTCCTTTTCCACCAACTAATTCTGTCTATTACTTCACCAAATCACTTAGGAACATTATTCATATCATTTATTGAGTTTAATGGCCGTAGACCTCAAAAATTATGGAAAAATCACTGAGCCGTAAACCTAAAAAACTATGGAAAAATCACTGAGCCGTAAACCTCAAAAATTATGGAAAAATCACTGAAACCAGCAAAGTGATTG
>APFE031700965.1:0-14502 GCA_000404065.3 Pinus taeda | reverse complement strand
ATAAACCAAACCCGAAAGGGTTTGTTAATGCTATTGTATATTGTTTCAAGTTTGATATGAGCAAGATTTTAATATTTTTAATGTATTTTTTAATATAAAAGGAAACTACGAAACTAGCGGGGATTTTAGGCGGACCAAAGGTGGTAAGTGGTTTGGGCTGGGTTCTGCCCAAGCCCATACAATGGCTGCCACTTGTCTATACCAAGGTGAGAGACAACCACCCTTATTGGACAGTTAACCCTCGTACGAAAGGGCCACCTGAAATGAACCACATCCATTGGATCTGGATCTCCTAGATCAACGGTGGTGCTGGGATGTTAGCATACAGGTGGACCCAATAAGATTTAGAAGGTAAATTCATAATTTTTAAAGTCTCATCAATAGTGTTTGGCAGACTTTTCCTGTGTTTGAATGTAATTCTCTGTGTAAATAGAGAACGATGATTTTGAAGGATTTCAAAGGCCCGATGACCTATTTCATTATAGTAGAGGTGGCCACCATCCCTTAGAGCATTTAGCAATGATTTCTAACGCTAAGAGGGGGGTCTGAGCAGACAGAGACTGGGAAGCCAGAGAGCTCGAGAAGGAGAAATGAAGAGACAACGCCGATTGGCTTTAAAAGCCACAGATAGAGAGCAAACAGAAACAGGCGGTGTTCAGATAGAGCAATAGGGATAGAGAGTTAGTAAGGAGAGTTAGTGTACTCAAAGGAGACTTGGGGGATCCAAGCAAAGCCTTATTTTTTTGTTTCTGTTGTGTGAGACTCAATTTGAGCTCATACTATTGTAAAAATCTTCTTTTGAAGACATAATAGAGAGGCCACCACTAAAGGCTAGACTAGGAGAGGTAGCCTAGGAGTTTTGGGTGAACTCCATATTAAACTTGTTGTGTTTATATGTGTTTGTCTGTTATGTTCTTTAAGTACTTCATTGTCTATGTATTTCGCAATCTTATCAATCCATTACATAAATTAACATAGGAAAACCATGCACATGAGTCTGTGATACCTTAATAATTGTCTAAGATCTCATTTTCAGATCACTAGCCGACCCACCCACACTCTAATTCATATTTTTAACATGTTGGCTCATGTGTCGGCCTAAGTGGTGTGCCCATCTCATCGCCTTCCAACTCATCCGTCTATAAACCAAGTTGACTTGTGCACCCAACACTTAGTCAAATTTCGTGTTGGTGCCCCTTAACTTGTCGGCTAAGTGCATCTACCCTGGCTCGTCAGTTAAACACGTCCCCATGTCTCGTTGGTTATGTGTGCCCCACCTAACCGGTCGATTATGTGCGCCTTGCCCAACTCATCAGTTAAACGTTCCTCAGTTACTCGTCCACCAACTTGTCTGTTAGACACGCCCGATGTGGGTGTCTGACTCATCCAAGTGTGATGATGACTTAGTGATGTGACACATAAGGTGATGAACCAAAAATTTACGATAATTTTTTTAACCCCAATCGCATAATTTCAAAATTGCAATCGCAGTTTCAGAGTTTTTAAAATGTGCAGCTTACATATTTTGTGTTTTTAGATATGCAATATATCGTAATATCACATCGCAAATTTAATTTCAACGATTTTAAATTTCGAGATTTTGGAAGAGACGGTTTGATGAGGAGTGGGGTGCATGTGAATTAACAATCCTACAAATTGGACTTCAGCCATTTTGTAATTTTTGTGTTTTGGTTTTGGCAATCTATTTTAAAATAACAAATTGGAGTAGATTACCAAGATCTCAAAATGTGTTTCATCCATTGTACAATTTAGCTAGGTCATTTTGTAGGACCATAGTGAAAAGTGAAAGAATTAGTAAAAATTAATTGAAAGTTAATATTCACAATGAATGACTATTTTAATTGCAAAAATTGAAATATCATACATTTATTAACATTTTTTAGTCTAGGCAAGAAAATGATCAAACTTCAAAGGAGTGTTATTTACAAACCGGTTGATCAAATGAGTTGAAACAAGTATTGATGGAAAGCTTGTGAAAGGTCAGATTCAATGAAACGATCAAAATAGAAATCCAACAAAAATGAAAAATGAAAAAATTATAAGATAATTAACTTAAACGAAAATCATAAAAGATGCTTAGCCAAAAATTAATGGAAAGGGTCCCCATTATTTGAAATAATGGGGGTTGTTGGGTTTCCCTACAATAGGGAGTCAGCACAAACAGATCATCTAGAAGGATTTGTAGTCGTGAACCTATTACATCTTCATGAGTTTCAATAACAATTTTTTCCCAAGGTTTCATAATTATTTTTGTAGGGTTTTGTTCAGAACATGAACATTTTTCTCAAGGAATTCCTACCTTATATTACAAGAGAAGACTATTCTATACGTATTTAATCCATCTTGCTCAAATGGAAGCACAATCTTTGTAACAATGCATCATACATGCGATCAATTACACTAAGAGACTCCTTTAAGGCAACATTTGTTAATTATCACACTTGAACTTCAGCTCTACTAAAGGAGTGAGTGAATTTGAGTGAAATATGGGTATTTAAACCCTAGCACCTTTCTAGGAAATAGAGCTAACTACCTCAAGCAAGGATCACCACCATATAGTCATCCCTCATGGCATCAATATTTTGTTCATGGCTTCCCCCCCATAGTTGTCAACAATTCAATTTATAGAGATAACCCTTTTGTCATATGACACAATCCTGTTATTAGCCACCTAATTTTCTTTTCTCGATTGTGATAGTAGTTTGTTCCTAGCATATGTGTGGTGGTTATATCATCCTTCACCATTTGGACTGAAATTTTTATGGTTGTGAAATGATGCTTACAAATTTCTATAGAATGCATTATAAAATTATTATGGTATGAGAAAACTAATGCTATGGAATGGCCACCAATTGTTTTTTGTTAAATAGGATGAGAAATAAAAGTTAAAAACAATTGAATGCCCTATGATGAGTTTAATATCTACTCATGATAGAGTATTGTAACAATAACTCAACACATTATTCGAATGCGGGCAGTTGATAGGTATGGTTCAAACAAGATCCTTTTAGTTATAGAAATTGCATATGGTTGTTGCCATATGTTCCAAACAAATTTCCAGTAACTATCCCAGACGAGGTTCTCCAATAGTTATGCAATAAATAATGATGACACATATCGGAACTTCTGTAAGAAGATACCAAGAATAGAGGCACTGTAGATGTTTTGTGCTAAATTAATTGCATGAAGAGAGAAATGTTAATGAAGGTACCATTGAAACACTAGGTATATTTTCTATGAACCTTTCAATTCATGCCACAAGCACCATGCTACCAACTTGAGTAATAAAATCATGCAAGTGCTAGACATGGGGTCATTTTCTTATTTGATAATGCATCATGTCAAGGTCAAGGGTATGTATATTATTTTCCCATAACATGTATAGTTATGCAACTTGTGGAAGTACATTTTGTCTAATCATACAACTTTCTAATGTCCAGTTACATTTATGGCTACCGATGTATATCTATTAGTCTACTTCTTTAATTAACAACAATGCCTAATTAACCATGTAACCATGCATAGACAGGTATGTTCTGATCAATTTAGATGTATTCAAACATCACAAGGAGGACACGTAACATTGTAATATAAGAGCATCAAAGTTTCCTCTATACAAACCATATGATCAAAATATATTTTTGAACCATGGTGTTGTAAATCACATGACATGAATCATAAATATGTCGGTATCATAACTCCTGTAAAATGCTAGCCATACATTATAGGACACGAGCCAAATATCTTGTTCCAAGAAGATATAAATCAACATTACCTATCATATGTACCTATAATTTTAGTATACATATCATACTCCTACATGTTTGTTAGTGATACACGCATAGTGTGGTTAAATCTAACAATCTTGCAATCTTACTACACACATGATTTGTCTTCTTTAAATCCAATAGGGCAAGCAATTTTGGGACAATACTTACCTCCAAACCTTTGATAAGCTTATATTGGCTCCTTATGCAGTTGTCACCCTTGAGTTGACTTCCAAGACTTAAGAAGACAAGGCTCCAAGGAACAGCATCCAGCCTGGAAGCCCAGGGACTCTATAGGTTTTACCTCATCACCTGAAGGAGCTTCCATATCTGTGAATGAAAATAATCAAGAACATCACCTTTGTTCCCAAGCATTACATTGGTTTTCTCCAAGACAATTGCGACCCACTTTTAATTTCCCATTTCTAGTGACTGATCCAAGCTTCAAGAAAAAGAAACTCAAGGCACCTGCCTTAGAGAACTTGACTACCCTATTTTTCAGCTGAAGCTATGTCCCCCCATCCATGAGATATTCAACCTGAGTTTTTATGGTCCTTCTTGATTGTTAGTGTCCATCCTTATCCAAATTTTCTAGATGAATAAAAACTCTTCCACCTATCCCTTGTACTCAGATTTTTGCAGTGGTTGCCCCTATCATCACTAGTCAATCTTGCAGACCAATCACCCTCATGCCATTTTCCCTTTTTCCCCTTTGTTTTCCATTTGTCAGCCTCCAATATTGTTCTAAACAAAAAAATATATTTATGTAGAAATATCCTCCCAAGTCTTGGAATCACTATTTGTTTTTCCCTTATCCCATGTGCCTGTAAAAATATTTGTAATATTTATAAAGTGGAAAGAGATCGAGGTGTTGCAAACCCTCCTCCCCCCAGGGGAATAACGTCCTCGCTGTTCAATAAACATATGCAATAAAAAAAGACTAAAAACAAGTGATATCGAGTTTTATATGTACAAATGATTTCAAATTTTTACATCACATATTCTATGCATTGTTGCTTACCCAACGACTTGATAATTGTCACTTTATAATTTCAACCATTTTCCAATTTCCCCTTTTGCATCCTTATGGTACTTGATATATTCAATCCATATTATATTTGTTCCCTTTCCTTTGAGAGTTTCTCGCCTCGAATCTCCGACACTACTATCCTTGTGCTTCTTGTTACTTCAGTGAACAGTTCCTAGCTCATTGTTTCTGGGCTCACTCCCAATGTGCTTTGGATCCCAATCAGCTATGCTCAAGATCAAAAACCAATTTATTTTCTAGCCTTCCATTCTCTGCTTACCAATCCCTCGAGAAATCTAGTCACCCCCCTTTTTGTGCTTCCTCGCATAAGACAAATCTGAAAATAAAAGCGTATCCTTGCCTCAATACCATTAACTTGTCATCAAATGCTTATGGGAATATGTTGGCACCACTGGTGCTAGTGTCCCACAATGGTCTAGTTTCCTAAAACCTTTGGCTTTTTTGTGTTGTTGTTTTTCATCTGAAGTGAGTAGTCTCATGTCTATTCCTGCATCATAGAAACACATATCCCATGAGACTCACCAGGAAGAAAATGTAATGAATGTAAACTATAAATTTAAATTAGTGGTCCATGTTTGGAGGACTCGGAATTTTCCATAATTCATATACCAAAACAAGTTAGTGCATAAATCAACTCATCATAAACTAGAACATTTCATTAGGTGAGCTCAAAAATCATAACTATCATAAATCATGCTCATAATTTAAAACTTCAAAATATCAATAAATCATTAGTACTTATCTTGATTTTGTTGCTTCCTCTTTGAATGCACATGGGGTCGATTTCCTATCCTAGTAAGAACCTAGGCGATAACATGTCCTCCATGGCAAAAGTGTCGATCAAAAGTAGCTTCTCCAAGGCTGTAGGTACCCTCTAGACTATTTTTCAAGGTAGCAACTAAAGAGTCATGCTGCTCTAGGGCTCCAAGTACCCTGTAGGATAACTTTCTAAGTACCCACCCCATAGTCATGCTGGATAGATTTCCAAAGAAAAAAGGGAATCCAGAGGCTCACCTCCACCTTGAAGCCCATTCATGACTATGGGAGCTACCAAAATAGGCAGTGTTATGTCGAAAAAATATTGGGAATACAGAGACTAACCCTAACCTGAAATGGAGCAGATTAGTAATGATGTGTTAATTCTTCATTCAGAATAAAACCCAAGATGCTTATCATTTTCTTATTAAGTGCTTAAGGATTAACCATTTTTTCTTAATTAACTGATTCCCATGAGAGTTTCTAATGTAAATGTTATAGACAATTTAACATAAAACATATGTTGAACAACATCAAAATAACAACAAAGAACATAAAAATACAACACACAACCGAGAGATTTGATGAGGAGTTCACCCCTCCTGGGCTATGTCTCCTTGGTCCATCTTCCAATGCTTGGGCCTCTCTATTATGCTCAAAATTACAACAAAGTGTGTTTACAATGCTCAAATTCCTCTGAAACCCAGCGCAGTGAGTTCAAAATACTCAAAAATGGCTATCTAGGCCCTTTTTGAATCCAATTTGGTGAAAAACTGAAGAAGTTATGACTTCTCTCAGTCTTTCCACAATTTTCTCCTCCAAATCTCACTTGGTTCCAGTTAAATTCATTATCTAGAGTTAATTATGGCAATTCCGTCAAAATCGGTAGTCCCGCTATCTTCCCTGCCTATATTGAGGTTAAGGCTGAGTAGTCACATACAAAGTGGTTGGTTTGGCAGAAAAAGTGATGGTTCCGTAGCTCTATCACAAACGTAATGGGCTTTACCCGGGTGATTCTTATATTCAAGACTTAACGCATTACAATATGCGATTTGGCAATTTGGCAAACCCGACGAGTTATAAACTACAACTCTGAAATGATATCGCGTCTTCAAATCGCATCGGCAGAGTCCCTCAGTAACGTATATTTCAGTGGGGTACTGTAGTGATATGAGATTGCGATTGTGATATATCGCATCGTAACGTTAATTTCTACGGGGGCAAATTTCCTTAACTCCTCCAATATGCGATATGTAATATGAGATATCGCATATAGAAAATAGGCACTGGTGGGGGCTGATTCTTAAGCAACGACCATTGCTTTTCCTTGCTATGCGATATCCGGGACCCAATGGCAACCTTCCACTTGGCCCTTCCTCATTCACTGGGACCCTTGCCATGTCATCTAATCCTACCACATGTCCAAGCCAAACATGAACTTTGACTTGCTCTAACTTCTGTGTACAAGATCGTATTTGAGTGTCATTCACATCTTTGGATTTATAATGATGAGCTCTTTGATCTAAAGCTGATTTGAAAAAAATTCTAACAGTTTTATTTTTAGCATAATTTTGAGCACCTGATCAAACTCGCCTCCACTCAGAAACAATACATAGTACATGGGCCTAGACAAGTAAAAAATATGTATAAAAACACGCATGGTGCCATACCATGTACACATAACATGATGCCACATTCACATATGACAAACACACATATGCCACGTACAACATATACAGATTTACACATGTATGACACATGCACATATACGCAAGGAATAAGGGCATACAAAGGCTTATACCTCTGCCCCCAGATCAATACATGATTTGGATCTCTAGTTGAGCTTCACTTAACACACAATTATAGTCTAGAGAACTTGCTCCACCTGTGTGTCTTTTCCTCATTATACAATGTACCTCTATTCCATAAGAATGACTTCTAACAAAATTTTTCGATGAAAGCGTCATCTTCATGTCAACATAATCATGTATACCAAATATATTCACATGTGAAAATGAATCTTGGGTTCAAAGAAATCCATTTTTCCATTATTTCTTATGGACCCAACCAACCTACTTGGTTATCGTGTCACATTCCACTCACCCTTTTTCTTTTGCATATGTCTATTTTCGTGTTCATGCCAATTTTCCTCCCAATATTCCATGTTATTTTTTTCCTTAACATGTTCTTATTCATGCAAATCATAGATTACTTCTTCCTTAGAATTTTGTGGCTTCCCCGCCACCCAACCATTTTGCCCCAAGGTCCCTAAGTATGTAAATTGAGGGAAAATTGTAAAATCAATAGGCAATGCAAGGGGTTGAATCAAAGGAAACATTGCAAAAGAAAAATAAAATCCACAATCACAGTCATTAAGGAAAACCGCACACATAAACAATATGGCCATGCATGTCCATAAATCGAATTAAATAAATAAGTTCGAAAGCATAGCACATCAATCCTCTAGAGTCCTCAAAACTTGACTCAGTGTCTTGAGTCCAACATTCATGGAACTCCTTGCCATCATACCATGCATGCATATGTGTAACACAATCAACTTCATTTCCCTGTTTATGTCACTATGTCCTTCCCTGTGCAAATAAACTCAAGCTATTTCTTGGTAGATGTACATGCATCCATGGGATTGTTAGGATATATGTATACACACATTGTGTATGTATGTATTGATGTATGTATGTGTGTGTATATATATCCCTGTGTGTGTATGTATATATATATATATCGTAAACCAAAAATAACATCTACGTAAGTTTGCTTTCATATTTAGGGACATATGCACATTGGTCATAACGTTTATCCTACATTTGCAATGATTAGAATTCAATCTATGATCAAAATCAACCTATTTACTGAGAGCACATTTATCATTAGCTCAACTTTTAAAACACTTTCAAGAGATATGGCCTTCTTACTGAGATTAGTAGTTATGGTACTTGTAAGCTAACATAGTTAATTAGCATGCATCACACTTTTAAACTTTCACATTCATAAAAGGAGAATGCATCACAAAACCTGCGGGAAATCTCAAGTTAATATAAAATAATGTCATCATAAAAAAACAATATTCACTTCTGCCTATATATAACCTTAATACCATCCATGAATGTAGTGTTATAACTAGTACCTAGGTTACCTCACTCTCAGGTTAGAATTACAAGGATGGGATGAGAATTTTGTTGAAGAATAAATCGTAAACTAATTTTGTAAGAAATAAGGAAAGGCCATAAAACTAATACAACATTGTTCAAACTTGTGTCTAGACTAGATAACTTCACTATGGTAGTCAATAGAGGTAAAAAGACATTAACAAACATGTGGTTATATTATGTCCATCCTTAGGTCCCATCCATTGCATAAGCACCTTATGTATATTAACATTGTGCAATGTCTCTTTGCAACCATTCATTTAAGTATAGTAGAAGATGCATAAAGCATATACTAAAACTAAATTGAGGTGTTGTATAGAACCAAATATTATATTTTTTTAATGTGGATAATCTAATCTCTTTTATGAGAAATATTCTTTATCCATAAGTTGTGTAGTAAGGTGTTGTCATATCTTTGGGGCTTTATGAAATTAGAAGGGGTTACTATAAATTATGTCTATTGAATTGATCACTTCATAGTCCAAACTCAAGTTCCAAGTTACCAAATTATATTATTCTATAATGTATTAGCATGGCCGACAGAATGCATGCTTGTTAATAAACTCCATTTCTTCCTGTTGAAGGAAGAAGTCAATTTATCATATAAATACTATGTTTGGATTATCAAAGGAGATCTAAGTCCCACGAAATTTATAAGAGAATCTATTACTAACAAGTATAAAAGCCGCAAAAAATCCTAAAAGCTCTGACAACAAGTATAACAAACTATTTGCTAGCAACAACCAAGATTTACAATCTTTGGACAAAAAAATATAATTTTCTAGCAGATGTGGGAAACAAGAGCAAAAATTGGAGTATAGAGTCCAATTATAGACTAAACAAAAATAAATACATAGTTCCATCCTTACCTCACAAATGACTCTCATTCATTTTTGTATACCATAGGTATCACTCTCCCAAAATAAAATAGTAGGTAGAGTTTGAAATCCATACACTAAACAAACATCCATAAAATTACTGGTATAAATACCAATACATACTGTAAAACAAAGATAAAAAAAGCACATGATAGCTTATAGTTCCCTGGAACATCTCATATTCTTCATACAGTAGGAAGGCTACTTCCCCTAACAGGGGTACAAGCACTGTAAGTAACTCTAAGAGTAGCAGTAGTCTAAATGAAAATAGGTGATGGAAATCCACAGTTACCTTTTCAGTAAAGATTACTTGTTAAAATCATAGAACATCTAGCCTGATTGTTTGCAATGGAATGGAATGGAAGACTCACGAAGGTTGCATTTCTTGGAATTAGTTTAGTGGTGTGCATAGTAAACCATGGTGTACCATTGTACATGGGTTTCCATGTGTTGGGACTTAATTCAAGGAACATATAATTAAGGAAGAGGTGATATGAGAATCTTACATATCAACTAACTCCTTTACTTGGAAATTTCTTCTTCACTTATTCTAATTCTGCTTAAAAAAAAAATTCCTGACTCCTTTTTGTAGAGAAATATTGTTGTAACTGCTTAATGACTTAAAAGTTTTGCTCCCCAAGGTTTTCGATTCTACCAAGAATGGTTTCAATTCACATTCCTCCAAATTGTCCTTTGTATTAATGAGGATTTTTAATTGCCTGGCCCTATTGGTTTGCAATTTTTCTTTTTCTTCCTCCATATACTTTCTCATTCTTATCATCTACTAATTTCTTTCAACATTTAAAGTCTCTCTTGTTGTGTAGATTTTCTAACTGTTGTTTCAACAGTAGATACCACACGCCTCAAAAGAACTCATACTATAGTACCAAAGATTCAAACTCTAGTGGGTTATCAAAATCTCCCAATGACACTCAAATTTAGAATTCTCATAAAATTATTTGTTAGGGAGACTATGCTTGGCTTGCTAAAATTAATTATAATTTGCCCCTATTTGTAGCACAAACATAAAAAAAAAAAAGAGAAGTGAACTCCACTAATTCATTTAATCAATTTAAACAAAGGATATGCTTACTATATGGAAGTAAAACTCATATACTCTAGGTGCATCTCATAGAGTTGTACCCCCATAATTGATCTCACACCTTTTGAAATATATATTTTATTAGTTCCTCTTTTGTAGTGCCAACAAGTTATTCCTCTAAAATAAATGAAATTTGACATATTTTTTATCGTTCTCAACTTATCAAACTACTTCCCCCATTCATACTGAGATGTACATTTGTGCACATTACACAAGCAATATCCTAGCTCGTTTGTGATGCTACAAAACTAGCATCAACCTTTATTACTATTCACAAGTTTTTAAAACCTATTCTACATAAATATCCTATCCAGCGAGGAAATTTAATTGCAATGAGGTAATGGGTGTGCTTGCACTTAGCAGTGTTGTATCATCTTGATTCAAGAACTAAATTTTACAATTATCCGGGAATTAACATATTACAATAAAAGAATTCCATATGGTACTTACGGTTGTAAACCTTATTTATTACAAGAAATCAATGCTTCCTATTTCGATCCTTAATATGGATGGCTTTGGGGTGAAATTCCCTAGATTTATGGAATAACATGGGTAATGAAAGTTGTG
Organism: Pinus taeda; assembly: GCA_000404065.3. Lineage (NCBI taxonomy): Eukaryota > Viridiplantae > Streptophyta > Pinopsida > Pinales > Pinaceae > Pinus > Pinus taeda. The sequence goes on along the minus strand of APFE031700965.1, from coordinate 3,196 downwards.
GAATTGGAGAGCCAATTAGAGAGGGAACTAAAAATAGAAAATAGGAAAGCTAAAAGAAACAACACCACATTTCCCTCAAGGTATAGAGACTTAAAGATCTTCAAATTGATGAAAAACATAAAGACACCATTAATCAAGGTATGGGAATGGTTCCATCTAATGGAAATGATGAGTTGGAACCTTATGTAGAAGATCATACTATGGCTCCATATGAAGGGCCATTTCATCCTTTGAAAAAAGTAAAATCTGCGACCATGAGTTGACTTGGATATTGAGATAGGCATAGCAACACAAACCTGAGAACCTGTATTCTTGAGAGCATCCTACATATTAAAGATAATACTAAAAAACACCTTGGTCAATGTTAAGGCCTTGGTTAATGTCAAAACCTACAAATTTCGGAGGGCATTGTCACAATTTGTAAAATAACAACTGTATTGTCAAGGGAACTAACAAACTGGCCAACTACTTCACTTGTTGAAATTGTGGTTGATTACATTGTGTGCAGTGTTAGATATCAGCTCCTTCGTAGGGATCAATTTGTGCAGTATCAGATATTAAAGACCCATAACTCATGAATGACTCTTCATGTAAAGTTTCCATAAATGCAGATTTTGAGTTTAGAGTAGAAGATCAATCAAATACAACCATTGCAAATTGTTAACCATTAAATGGACATAATAGTTGTTATTGTGGTATGTCATGTTCCTATTGGGGTGCACACTTGTAGAAAGTTCATCCTCTACCTCAGAATATGCACTGGATTGGCTTCAAAAATTCTATTTATGATGTCTTTTATGAAAGGAATCAGCAAGGCATAGAAGAGGTGATGAACTTGAAACTAGCAATGTGAGGAGAACCAACTCTGAGAGATTTATTCTAGCATTGAAGCATCTCATGAAGGAGTAGAGCGTTGGATCTCTGGCCCCTGTACCATGAAAAAATCCTTAAACAACCACTACATATTCCTCAACACCACAAAATATCTCACTTCTCTTCTTCATGCCTTGACAAATGTTAGTTGCAATTCACCATAGAAAAGCGATATGAAAATGAAGCAACTTATTCCCACCATAGACACAAGGTACACAATATTTCTTGAAGGTATGCACACATTCAAATTTATTTTTTCTTAGTAAATCTAACAAACCAATAAATTCACTACCTTCAGAATCTAATGTAGCACTGCTCAATGATCAAATTATATTGACCTCTTCAAAATTTAGTGAGCTTATTTTTCAGATCAGGTGGTTATCCTTTAAGTTTCTATGTTCATATAAATATGACAAATACGCCTAGGTAATTCAAGGAAATTGAAAAGAAACAATAAAGAAATAATCGTAACCATTATATATGTTTCAAGTTTGTATGGCCATATTAAGATCACAAATGGGTTTACGATACAAGTTGACAAAATATAAAAATATATATATAATATCAATGTCCAAAGATGACACTAGATTAGACTTATCTATGCTAGATAGAAAAAGTAAGAGAAGTAGTTGATTGAACAACTTCTAATGATCCTCCCTATTTATTTGTAGGGTTTTGAGCTACAAAAATGGAGTGAAGAGAGCATCGACATGAAGAACAGGATATAGCTTCTTTGAACCATCCAGAGACAATACATGCATTGAGAAACTATGGCCTGTATAAAATTTTCACAATTCCAGGTATGAAGGCCCAGCTAAACTCATTGGAGTGGATGGTGAGAAAGTGGAATGTTCAGGAAGAACGCTTCATGATTGGAGACCATAGACCCACTATCGATGTCGATGACATTTATTTCTCTTTTAGGCCTCCACGTCATGGGTTAGACATTTATCTATATGGACATAGATGAAGTGGTGTAACAACTACCACCTATATGGTGCACCATTACTTTCAACGAATTTCTCTCAAAGACAGGATAATTGATATCAAAACCATTAACATGCTTCCTTTGAGAGCTATTGACTTCACAATTGCACAACTATGTGGAAGTGTAGTTCTTCACTTGCTTACCAAGTCTCATATGCATATCTCCATAGAGTCCTTAGAACCTACAATATTCAACTGATGTGAAGGGTAGTTGCTAACCTGAAAGGGAAACTAACTTAAAACTGAAAACCGACAAACTCAACAATTTTTGGTATGGTTCCTTTTTCATCCTTTTTTCTCTAGAGAGGATCCCGCTTCTTGTTCCATAGGTTCCCATAGATGGAGGAGGACCACAAGATCCTTGGATGCTGATTTGGGTCACATTGATGGCACACCATAGAGGCGGCAAAGGGCCAACAATTTGATATACTCTTGATTTATTTATATGGTTGGAACATCAAATCATCATGATTGAAGACTTTCCATATGAAGTAATGGATTACAGAGGTGATCCAGATATGCCACTACTAGCTGGGATGTATTGGGGTGACCTAGGAAATAAAAAAATCACATTTTGGTTGTTTTTGAATTTTTGAATTTTTTGTTTATTTTTTGGCATCCAAAAATAATTATCTGAAATGATCATGCAAGTGTCATCCCAGTGAGACCAACAGGACTACACATATTTAACAAGCACGGTGATCCAGTATCTCCTGCAATATAGAACCCTAATGTAGCAGAGGCATTAACTAAGATGGAGTAGAACCTAGAGAGGTTGACCTTAGACATCACAAATGTTGGGATTGATGACTTTCCTCTCTGATATCATAGGAACACAGTGGGGGTTCTTGGACTGATTAGTCTCTTGCTATGAGGAGTAGCTTGCGCTATTGTTCGTTACCATTATCATCATGCGTAGCTACTAGTCTTAGGGATAGATTTTGTTTTTTGATGATGTACCGACATGTTCAGATAAGAAAGACCACGGGGCCTCATGTATTTGGATGACGTTTTTGTAAACACCACACTTTTTACAAACATTTGACTAATGAAAACTACTACTTCTATTCATAGGAACACAGTGGGGGTTCTTGGACTGATTAGTCTCTTGCTATGAGGAGTAGCTTGCGCTATTGTTCGTTACCATTATCATCATGCGTAGCTACTAGTCTTAGGGATAGATTTTGTTTTTTGATGATGTACCGACATGTTCAGATAAGAAAGACCACGGGGCCTCATGTATTTGGATGACGTTTTTGTAAACACCACACTTTTTACAAACATTTGACTAATGAAAACTACTACTTCTATTTTAGTTTATCTTGTACAATATATG
>APFE031700956.1:219060-246041 GCA_000404065.3 Pinus taeda | reverse complement strand
AGAAGCTTATGTAAATTTTCATTCTTTTATTAATAAATTGCCTGTAGTAGCCACGTTGGCACAGGCCGTGGATTGTTTCCCTCTCTGAGGGTTTTAACCACGTCAAAATACTGGTGTATTGATCTGTGATCTGTTTTTGAGTGGTGTCCTTTTGGTGTTCTGTCTGAGGAACTTACCCTGTATATTCCTACACTCATGACAACGAAAGCATCTCACCTTCGACTTGTCAACATTCTTCCCATGATTGGAAGAACTGGATTCGGAAAGAGAAACCTTCCCCTTCCCCTTGTTCACCTTACTCGCTGAGGAACAGTTCTCCTCACCATGCATAGATGAAGAACTGTCTTTGATGCGCCGTCTAATCTCCTCTCGCACAAGATCCGACCAAAGTCTCTCCCATCCTGGCAGTTTCTCCCTTCCATTCACCAAGTCCTGGTAGCTATGCCAACTCTTAGGAAGGCCAAGGAGAGCTAGACACACCATCCTCATCATCAACAGTCACCCCCACACTTCCCAGCTCATCCCAACATTGGGTGAACTTCGTGAGATATTGGGGCATACTGTCTCCATTCTCACACTTAATGTTTATGAGTTTTATCCTTGAGCGCCATTCCACCAGCTCAAAAACTCAACCGCTTCCGATCTAAAATTCGTGAGAACAAACTACTTCTCATACAGAGATCGACTATATGGGAATTCACCAGATATCTCACCTTCCAAAATAAGGATGAATCTAGAGGCTACCTGGCCCGATCACAAACTCTGCCTGAAGAAATAAAATGTAAACACTTTCTGAATAATAGATTTGATGATCAATACAACACTGATATCATGTAGAACTTCTTCTACAAATCAGCTAGCTCTGATACCATGTAGAAATTTTGAATAATATGACACATATTCACAGAGATTATCCCGATTATACACTATGGCGGAATACATGCATAATACATAACCTCCTCTACGTTGATCATCAATTTAGTAGCATTAAAAACAATGAAACATCAATCACATGCGCACATTAACACAGTATGTAACCCGGGGAAAGCATATAGCTGAAAACCCCACACTATCTATATATTATAATGATTGAGAACATGTAACAATACATAGTACAATACTCCTCACAAGTACTCAGTACTACCTCCACCTGTTACACACATGCTAGCTCAGATCTGATGCCTCAAATCTCCTCCGCTGCTTGCCTGCCTCCACTATGCAATCCTGCATGAGAATAGATGATTATGGCTCAAGCAAACTTGTATTTACTTGGAAAAATCATGTGAGCACAAGCTAAAATTTCCCTTGGCCTCATTGGCATTACTCAATCCATTGCATGTGCAAATCTCATGCACAACTGATAGTTAGAACTCACCCTTTCACTTACCTCTAACACTTGTCTCCACTGACCTGTCCATGCACTGAGTTAATTGATGTATTCTTTAGTTGCATTATGAGTTAATAATTAGTGAATTAATTAATAATAAATTCACACCACTCATCACTTACTCTATTGATCAGTTAGACTAAATACAACTAGCTCAACTAAGTCAAACTGAACACAACTCCATCAACTCCTAATCCAACTCCACAGAACTCAATCACTGAAGTTCTAACTGAAGGCCTTCATGCAATAGCTCAAGTAACCCATAAGAACCACGTATTTACTTCATGCAATTGCATGTGCCGCATCCGTAGCTCGAATTGAAGTTCTCCAAGAGATTAAGATAAAGTTTAGAGTCCAAATATTACTAAGGGCTAATAATATTTGACTGTTTCTATTTTTACCTGATAGTCTAAAAATAGACTTTGATCACACCACTGTGATCAAAAAAATAGAAGTACATCTATTTTTCCCAACATGACCAATCATCCATAAACAACATCCTGCAACTCATAGACATGATCCATATGTCTAAAAATAGACATAGTCTAAAAATAGATTTTGCGCCAAAACTTGCCTGCGGGACCACTTAGTGAAGGCGACTCCTTTCCACTAAGCTCCATCATCTTGTTGCATTCTCAACAAGCATTTCTTGTTGCACACTTTTCAATAGCCTTAGGGTCCCATCGGTTGCCCTAGGTATTTCACACATCTTCCTATCTTTTTGCAGCGATCTTCCTCTCTGGTTTTTGTTGTTTCTACACCACTTTCCAGCAACTTAGTGTCACTTGATACGAGTCACTCTGATATTCTAATATCTTAACCTTTTCAGTGTATTTTCCATCAGTTTAGCCACCAACCAACACAGTTTTGGAGAACCCAGTTTGGGTGGGGGTTAGCTAATTGTTTTGCTATTCATTTTCTATTATTAATTTTAGTTTATTTTCAGCATGCTTTTTTATTTTTTACAAAGATGATCTAGGCTTAATCAATTAACACACTTACACACACAAGTACACTTTAAGTGAAGGGCACTTGGTTTACACTGCCAAGCCAAGACTTAACATAATAAATTTATCTCCCCGCATCAAGAGAAAGATATATTACTGATCTCCCTTCACCATTTCTATGTTCCATGTGTCCAAGCATCATTGCACCACCAAGGCATCTGTCACAGAGACTATTAGGCCATCACGCCCAGTTTTTGCTTGGGCATATTATCCCTTCCTGTTGGGTTCAAGTTCATAGCCCTCCGAATCCTACTGAATATTCTCCTAGTCCTTCTAATTCCTCATTTGATCCTGAGCCTCCTTCACTGCATATCATCACCATGTCTGGACCCACAACTTGTGTAGGAATCCATCCTAGTATTGGCTTTGGTTCTATCCCAGTGGTCACATATAGTGGAACAGTCTTAGGAACCATTCCAAAAGCACCCATGTTCCCCCTTCTAGCTGGGTTAAGCCTACTAGATTTTAACCAGTTGATAAACGACCCCATACACCATGATGATGGTTGGCCCTCTATGTTGACTAAGCTTCCCTCCGACATCCCAAAGTTTCAAGGTAATGCTGGAGAGGATCTTACCAACCATGTCCGATCCTTCCACATGTGGTGTTCATCCAACTCCATAACCGATGACTCCATTTGTCTTCGGCTCTTCCAATGCACATTCATTGGAGATGCTGCAAAATGATATGTAGACCAACACTCTACATCTCATTCTAGTTTTGTGACACTTGCTAGAGCATTCCTTTCATATTTATAGCTACCTCTCTAGTATGACACTGGTACGGAGCTATTGACCACATTTCATTAATCCTCTGCCACTCACATTTCTGACCATGTTCAAGAGTGGTGTCAAAGGAAGAGCACATGTTGTGCCCCCCCTTTTGAAGACCGTGTCTATATGGATTGGTTTCTTCGGAGCCTTTTATCCCCCATTCAAAAAGATGTCACATCCCATTTTCCACACACCAAGGAAGAAGCTCTCCATACTACCATGAGATATGACCTGATTTATGCACAATCCAATTATGTCTATACCATCATTCTAGACCTCCCTCGTCCTGGAAGTGCCAATGCACCAGGGGCATCTCACACCACTGATAGTATCATGGGATCCCTTTCACACTCTTCGCCATATACTCAACAAAGTTATGGCTACCTGCAAGGGGGCACCATTTCCTCCAACACTTATACCCCTCCTACCAGCAACATTTTTTCAGGACCCCAACCCATCTATGAAACTATTGCTCCTCCCTATGCATAGCCGAGCACTCTAGCCCCTCAAGCATTAACGTTGCAGCCTCCCATACATCCTCAAGCCCAATAGCCACTGCCCCATCAGGGCCAAGTGTTTGTGTAGCATAGTGCTACCAATCCCCAAAATTTGAAGAAAAATAATAAGGGGAAGGGTAATCAATGTAACCATCCTAGTGAACCCTAGGGGAACTAGCCTAACACCAACAACCAGCAATAGGGCAACCAACCCAAGAAGAACAAGGCTATTCGTACGAATACACCTTGTGCATGTTGTGGTGTACATGGCCACTACACACATGAGTGTCCTCTTTTACCCAAGATGCACCAAATGTGGGAAGCTCAAGTAGCTTCTAGAGGTCAACAACTGCCTCAAAATCCTACACCAACCCAATTGGTAGTGCTCACAAATCCTTTCCCTCAGCAAGGATTTGTTGCTGCTCAACCTCATCCAGGTCAAGAAGCCCATCTCCCCCAACCTTCTGGTCTCAGTGACTACTAGATCCTTATGATGAACTTTGATGAGGATAATCCCTCTAATATCAACCTACAAAATTGGTCACGTCAATATGACAAGCCCTCGACTTCGTTTTCCACCGAGTCCAAACCAAAGTTCTGTTGAGCCTCTTAGGACACCAAATGGTCCTTTATAGACACCTAAACCTAATGTTGAGTTCATTCCTAAGATCTCAAAGGCACCATTACGTCGTAATGTGAATTCTAATAGAGTTTCCCATACATACAATGTAGTAGACGAAATGGTGCAATCACTTGCTGCCATGTCAATGTTGGAAGTCCTCCGGTCATGCCCATCTCAGAAGAAAGCTCTACTAACTTCCTTGCGTGTAGTAGATCCTTTTGATGATCATTTGATTGTCATCTCAGTTGATACATCAGAGCCTCCCCCATTACCTTCATTTGTTGCTTTCTAGATACTAGTTAGAGTCTAAAATGCCGTCAAGTCACCTGAGTTTTCCTTCTCCACCATCACCTTGCGTGCTTGGGATGGACACTCCTCCTAACCCCTTTGCATGTACCGCAACTATCTAGTGACCCTTGCAGGCAAGAATGTCCATGTCGACATTGAAGTCATCGATGCCCCTTTGGATTACAACATTCTCTTAGGTCGTAGTTACACATATCCCATGTCAGCTATTGCAACTGTGGTGTTTCGAAAGATGAGTTTCCCCCATGAAGGAAATATCATTACCATCAATCAGTTGACTTACTATGAGTCGACATCCGTGACCTTCTCGAAGTCCATTATCTTGTCAATGTCCGAAAAATAGTATACCACTCCTACTACTAGTGCTTCACTCAGAGTCTATAAATATTCCTCATTATTGGGTGTTTTCACTGGTCCTCCCCCTCCCATCTCGGAGATTAATTTTATGAGAATTTTCATGTTACAAGTGTCATCCTTGAGTTCCTCACTGGTCAACCTCTTTGAGGTCTCTTCGCATGCTTTTGTCAAACCTCCTTTGATAGAATCCTAGGTCTCAACATCTATATATCCTCTAACTAGTAGCTCATCATCTACCATTTCAGACGATGTGTATGTGAACCCTCTTTCTCAGGCTAATGCACCAGGTAACGCAAGCTACATCATGTAGTTGGTCTTCCTCTCATCCGCCCATCTTCCAGTCTGATGAGGACATCATTGAAACTTTGACTACCACTGATTACCCTTGGGATGATATTCACCACCATGCATACTTCCTGCCACAATAGTCCCATGACCAGTATACTGTGGAATCAAAAGACTTCATCCATGGTGAAGTCGATTGGTTTCGAAATCCTATACCTACCCCAGATTCTTTTGAAGAAGGGAACATGGAAAACATCTTTCTTACTATCAAAATTAACGTTTCAGATAAACAACGGGTCAAAGAAAACATTACCTTGGCATCACAGTTCACCTCAGAATAAATTCAAGCTTACACCAAGCCCTTCAAAGAATTCCATGATGTTTTTGTGTGGTCCTACTTTGAGATTCCCGGACTTGATCCCGCCATTATTGAACACCATATTGATACATAGCTTGATGCCACTCCTTTCCACCAGAATTTGAGACCCACCCACCCTTCTCGACATGAGTCCATAAAAGGAAAAATCGACAAGCTCAAGCATGTTGATTTCATTTATCCCATTGAGTATACCACATGGGTATCCAACACGGTTCCTGTTCTCAAAAATCAAGGCACCATTTGTGTCTGCATAGACTTTCGTAACCTAATCAAAGCTTGTCCAAAAGAAAACTTTACCACACCATTTATTTACCACATCATTGATGATTATGTAGGGCATGAGGTTCTATCCTTTATGGATGGATTCTCCAGGTAAAACCAGATCTGTATTTGTCATGTTGATCAATTAAAGACAATGTTCATTAGCCTGTGGGGAACCTTTGCATATCGGGTCATGCTATTTGGCGTAAAAAATGTTGGAGCCACATTTCAATGGGCCATGACATACTGGTTTCATGACTTGGCTCACCTTATCCTTTCTTACCTTGATGATATCACCACTCATTCTAGGTCTCAGGTGCAACATATTCATGATTTGCGCACCATTTTTCTTCGATGTCACAAGTATAACATTTGTATTAATCCATTGAAGTGTGTATTTTGTGTTCCTGTCAGTTGTTTGTTATTATTCATTGTGTTTAAAGATGGTATCACTCTCGACCCCTTGAAAGTTCAAGCCATTCTTGAACTATCACCTCCTTGTACCCTTTGCCAGTTACAAAGCCTTCAAGGCAAAGCCAACTTCCTTTGCAAGTTCGTGCCTGACTATGTGACCACTGCACATGGGTTTCTTAGAATCCTTCACTCCACCATTCCATTCATTTGAGATGACCATGCTCAACAGTCTTTCGATGCCCTGAAGCATTCTCTCACCTTAGTACCCTTGATCAGTTCGACCAACTTCACCAAGGACTTCATCTTATACATCTCAGCTTCCACCCATTCGATTGATGTGGTCCTTATTCAAGAATATGAGGATCAAAATGAGCAGTTATCTATTATGTTAGTAAGAACGTAGTAGGTCTTGCTGTGAACTACTCCAATTAAGAGAAGTTGGCATTGGCTATCGTGTTCTCTGTCTAAAAGCTCCATTACTATATCCTCACACATACCACCAAGGTCATAAAAAAATCCAACCCCATGACCTTCCTATTGAGTCAACGGATCATCAATGGGCAGTATGCACATTGGATCATCATCCTCCAGGAATTCGATCTTGATTTTGTTATGCCTAAGAGTAAGAAAGGTTTGGCCCTCACTGAACTCATTTCTGAATTACCAACTAGTGCATGTGATCCACTAGTTAATGATGAGCTCCCAGATGAACACTTGTTTTCCATCACTTCAGATGATCCTTGGTACAGAGATATTATCACATATTTGAAAACCCAAAATTTCACTCCCCATCTTACCTGTGATGATCGATGATGGATTCGATACCAAACCCCTTACTACCTCCTCATTGGTGACAACCTTTATCGTCATGGTGTTGATTCTATCCTCCATCCTTGTCTCAACCATCCTGAAGCAGAGCAAGTGCTAAATTCCTATCACAGTGGCGCTTTTGGTAGCTGTTAGTATTAGTGTCTTCACACTACCATTGGTGATCAAAATTACTCTTTTGCATTCATGTTAGGTGTCTCATTCGATCAGTTGCATTCCTTTAGGTCATGGATCAACTGATGGTAGTGGTTTCATTTTAGTTTCCCTCATGTCATATACCTGCTGGCTCGTTCAAACATATTTTCAGTTGTTCATAATGAGTTCCATTTCATTTTTAACCAGTCCTAGGGCTTAGTTTCATTAGGTCTTAGGGTTTGTCATCATGGTCATTTAGAATAAATCAAGTGGTCAACAGACACATGAGGAGGTTAATAATAATCAAAAAAGTCAAACATTGTTAATTTGTAAGCTTAGTGAAGTTCTAACCTCAAAACTTGTTTTGAGGTAAAACAGAGAATTGGTATTTTCCATGTAATTTGATGTAATTTTATGGTTTCTATATGTAATAAATGATCACATGCTATTCCTAGTGACCTGGTGGCAAAGTCAACTCCGACCATTACAAAAAGTTAATGTAAAAGTCCACCTGCAAAAAGGAAAAAGTCAAAATGTAAATCAAACAGAGTGTTTTTGAAAAAGCTGGTAAAACATTAGAAAAGTGGGTCTTGGTTAGTGGAAAATTAAATAAGAGGGATATAAAAGCCAATTCATGTGTTTTAAGTCTTCATTGTTGAAATTGAATGGGCCAAACAGAGAAAATCACATTTTTGAAGAAAGAAGGTAAAACAGGGGAAAAAATCCAATCATCTTGTTGGCGCTGCGAGCCTGTTCCTTGGAATTGCACCTAGCTAACATTGTGCACATGTTGTTGGTTTTCTATTGAATGTTGGTTTGGCGTTGTGCGCCTAACTGGCACTGTGCACCTGTTACAAGAGCAATAATTGCCTCAAAACACCTCCAAACCTCCTAAAAAGAAAATTGATGCATGTTCCAAGTAAGTATATCACTCCTCCTTGCTCAAGAAATTTATGTTTGGTGGCTTGGATGTGCTTGGTTTTCCTAAGAGCAAACCCTAGCTAAATGGTTAACAGAAACCCTAGCTTGTTGTTAAATCATCTCTTACAAGTTATTGAAGGTCATTTGCTTTTCTTTCTCACTCCATTCATATTGAGCTTGTCAAATCCCATTCCTTCTCCCTAAAATCATCAAAATTCACTCCCCAAACCCCACTCCCATTTGCCAAACCCTAGCCTTATACCCTATTCCGAAACCCTAACTCCCACATCCTACTCTTTCATTACATCCACTTCAATATCAAACCCTTTACCTTATATTCATAACACCTTTCACTTCCCTTATTTCCCGAAATAAATCCTTCCTCCTAGCATTCACTTCCTTATACACACTGCTTACCTCATATTTCAAAATCTCTTCATACTCATCTGCTTTCACTTCAAATTCATAAGCATGGAGATAGATTCAGATTATGAGAGGGAAGAGGAAACTCTCAATGATTCTTCTAGAGAAACTCATGTACCAAGAAAGCCACACAAAGGGGGAAAGATCATTCGGGAGGAGCCCACTACTCTTACAGAATTACTTGCTTTCCCTCTTGCTGTAACTTGCTTTAAACACCAGTCTTGTTATTAGTTTTGTGAAATGGTAGAGAGGGTGAAATTTCATCATGAGCTTCCTAGATTGTTTGTTATTCATCTCCACAATGTCCAGGTGAACCTTGTTGGTGTCTCTTTCACCTTGACACCTAACAATTTCAGCAACAACAAGCATCCCTAATGTAGGTGAACAGTGGAATAAAGGGTAGCATGTGGGTAGAAAACATTATGAGCCTTACATTAAGGCTAGATATCACAGGCAAATAAACATGGTTTTTCCTTTCAAATACTTGCATAACACTTATACTCCTCTCATGAAACTCATATCAAGTATTTCACCTATGAAGGAAGGTTTTCCCGCCTATATACATATCATATCAGGTTGTTGATGCATTTCACAAGATTAAGGATGATGAACCTCCCATACTTTATATGCGGGAATATTGAGAAGATGGCTTACTATGTGCAAAGGAAACCTTTTCCTCAACAATTCAACAACATTTACTATTTCTCACTGACTAAATTTGTTGTCTTGCATCACCTAAGCTTGTTGAACATACCATGGGATACCTTTATTGCCCATGAGATTTTCAAAGGCCCTCAAGTGATTCCATCAGTGCCTTAAGAGGAAGGAGGGCCATCAGGACAGATAGGTGTTCATTAGACTGAAACTACAGGTGTGTCGGTGTTTGTCACCTATGAGAGAGCCATTAGGAGGCTTTTTGTTGCTACCAGGTGAGTACTATCTCCACCAGGGGTGGAAGGGGTCTCGTTTTCTTCACTGGACCATAGGAAAATGCTATCTTCACTGGGGGTGAAAGAGGCTTTTCCTTCTTATCCAACTATACAGGTTGACCAGCAGTCAAAGAGCAAAGGCAAAGGGAAACAAAAGATGCATGAGGAGGTCCTTCCTGAAGGGCAAGACAAAGATTTTATTTTGATTGAGGATGCTGTCACTGATTTGGGCTCTCAAGGCTCAAGACTCGAATACATTATTATCAAAGAGAAGGAGGTTGAAATACAAGCCTTATCACTTGACCTTGAGAGGGCCAAATGGATCATCAACTTTCTTGAGTAGGAAAATGAGCAACTGACAGATAAGAAAACTATTATGGAGCTACAAATGATTAGGGAAAATAGGCAAATGGAAAATAAGAGAAAGATCAATATGACCTCCCTTGAGCAAGAAATTGAAGATCACCGAGAATCATGGTTGGAGAGGGTGAACATTCACCTTGAGAAGATGCTTGAGAAAGCCAACAAAGAGATGAAAATGTTGTGCCATATGGCCTATCACTACCTAACCTGGAACAAAATTTGCAAAACAAGGGTGAAGAGACTAAAGGCCAATATGGTTCGAAACGCGTCAACAAATGAAATTTCATGTGATTTATGCCAAAGAATTTCTCATAAAATTGATATGGATCATAGAAGCCTCAATTAAATAAGGGTGAAGAGGCTAAGGGCCAAGCTAATAAGATATTTGAGGAGCAAAAAAGAGCAAGATAAACTCAAGATCTTGGCTTAAGCATCATTGTCTCATCAAAGCACTTAACAAGGGTCAATCATGCCAAATTTCAAGAAATTTTGAGAAGTTTTTGTCAATTTTGAAATTTTGAATGCAAAAAACAGGCTTTTTTAAAGTGTGCAGTGCCACCAGCGCTGCACTTTTGTTGGGGACACTTGCTTGCAAAAAAGTTAATATTTTTGGAATTAGCATGGAAAAATATGGAAGCTCAGAAATGGTTGAGAATTTTAGACAAGTTCTAGGTCTCCAAAAGGGAAAAAAACACCCAAAAAGTGCCCTCTCTGCCACTTTTTTGTCACATGGGAAGCAACCTTGGGAGAATCAATTTTTTGAGGGGAAAATGGAATCCAAATTTAGAAATTCAACTACAAAAAGTAGACTCATCAGGCTTTCCAACGAGCTATCCTACACCTGATTTGGACTCTAGGAAGCCTTCCAAAATTGGCCTAGGAAAAGCGTTGTGCATAGGATCAGTGACGTTGTGCATAGGATGAATTTTGCCAGTTTTGCTAGTAAAGCCAAATTTCACCTAGTTTTCTCTACAGTTGACGTTTTCTTGCTCTCTTGGTGAAATTAGCATGTAAATGATGTATCTTTATGTAATTATGGATGTAAAATGCTTGATAGGGTAGATACATCAAGTCAAAGGTGGTTTTGAGCTAAATGAATTGGTTTCCTTAGTTTTAGAGGCAAGTTGTTCCACTTCCTATATTCATATTCTTAGTTTAGACATGATTGAAACCACACCTTTTCTCATGGATTCAGCCCTCATAGCTAGCTTGAGTTGTTTCCTTGCCTATATCATGTACTTTTTGATTCATTTGTAGAGGTTGGACTTTGGAAGAAGTGTGGGACTCACTGAACTTTTTGTATCAGCAGTTGGCAAGGAATAAAACCAGGTTTTACAGCTATTTTTATGGGATTCTTGTGACAGTGAGTTTATGTATTGTTTCTTCCTTGTAATGAGTTTTTCTGATGTTTGATATGTATCCACATCTCTCTCTCTCTTCTAAACTAAATGAATCAAGGTGAATAGACAAAATACACTATTTTATAGTGCTTTGTCTTGGGAATGCATTTGGTTTTCAATGTTTTCATTGTTTGAAGAGGATTCATAGTTTCTTATGCCCTCCTCAACTCCTCAACAGTCTTACTCTACCATCTCATTCCTTTGCTAGTACATAAGCTCTTGTCTACCCTACCCCACAGGACATGACTGTATCCCTGAGTTGATTTCTCGGATCCAATCTACCTTCACCAATTGACCCAGCAACCAAAACCTAAAAATCAAACCAGAAACCCTATTCTACTATACCTAGCCTAAAATCAGCATTCATTTTAGTCATCTCAAGCCCTACTTGCCAATATTCTAATTGAGATTGACAAGGAGAGAGCCCTCTCCCAACCTGGTAGGGCTAGCTACTAGGTTAAGCATGATTTGATGTTATCATAGACCTGCCTTCCTTCAGCTTGAGGTAGATTTAGGCACTAACATAGTGGTGACTATACTGGGGAACGTAGTTTTACGTTCCTCAGCAAAATGTGATCAACTTCAGATCTGATTGTTGATGGTGGACAATGATCAGAAATTGAAAGGCTAAAATCATTCACCTGGCGACTCCAAATCAGTTTCGAGATCAGATCCAAGGACTCCACTGGAGGATGAACCTGACCAGCAGAAACATGAAAGGACAATATGGAAAGATCAAGTATTCAAGTTGGTATCTCATCCAAGACATTATGTTCTTTGTTATAAATTATTTCTTCTCTTTTCCCGAGAATTTCAAGAAGGCTTTGCAAAGTATATTGTATTTGAGAAATGATTCTCGGCCTCCATTTGATTCTTTCCCTTTGAAAATTGTGAAATATTCGCACACCTTTGATCTTGATCAATACCCTTCTTCTGAATCTTATGATGACCGCCTTCAAACTGATGAGCCTAAAGAGACCAAGACCGATTCCACAGCTTCTGTACATACCCCACTACCTTGTAAAGTACCAAATAGATACAAGACTTTGATTTTACCTCCTATATCCCATGCTTTCCCTAAAAATCATGACCTATATCTACCAAGATTTGATGGTGACTACAACAACATCTCTGCTGAGAGACATGTATTGAATTTTGAGTCTTTTCTCGACCTTTTTGAAGTTGATGAAGAAGATGTCAGTATTAGGCTTTTTGATCTTTCTTTGCAAGGAAAAGTAAAGAGTTGGTTCAAAACCCTACCTGATGCAAGTATCTCAGATTTACAGCAGTTCGTCAATGTTTTCCTCGACAAGTGGGCGGTCAGACAAAATCCTTTCTTGATTATAGAAGAGTACAACCAGCTGAAAAGACTACCAAGGGAGACAATATAACAATTTTATGCCAAATTTAACCAAGTCTACTTTTTGATGTTGGTTAATATAAGACCTCCTCCTGGATCCACTCTCTTGCACTAACTAGAAGCCTTTGATCCAGAAATGGAGTTTCAGTTGAAGGAAAGGGAAAAGTTGAAGGAAGAAGAGGTGAAGAACATAGATCCAAAGGAATCGACATCTTTAGAGGTAAAGCTCGATATTTTGGTAAGTGCAGTGGAAGAGATGATGCAAAAGATCACTACAAGGAATGAGTATGATGTTCAAGACCATGGCTTGCTGATTGAAGATGAACAAGTGGCTGATCCAAAAAAATTTCTTTCTTATCCCAGTTGTCATAGATCTGATAATGATTTCTTTATAGATCATCTTGGAGAAGAGAGATTTGTTGATATGACATGTATGCTTGATGATGTGTTTTATATTGATGATTTTCCTAAGTTTCATTAGTATGATGATGATGATTATGTTCTCCAAACAGAAGCTAATCTTGTAGACAAATAAATAGCTGGTTTGTGGAAGGAGGAAGTTAATTTTCAGTAGCTTGAATACAGTGATCAACCGTTACATATCAGCCATGGAAGTGAGGAGGAAAGTGCATCAAATTTTGAAGTAAGTGAAGGATATTTGCCTTTTTATTTGCTTTGTTTCAGTTCATCAAAGACATTGACTTCATACAATCAGAAATAAACTGTTGATGAGTCTTGATCTGGACCATCTTGAGGGAAATTAAATCCATGTTCAAGACTTTTCTTATTCAGAGTTGCAACCTCTGAATGCCATTGATTGTCAAGTTGTAGATGAAGACTTGGAAGCTGGACCATATGATCAAATTATGCAAGATGATTCTATACCATTTTGTTTTGAATCATTTCAGTTTCTGAAGGGAAATTTGCATAGTATGTCTTCAAAAGAGCAGCTTGTGGAAAATCGTGCAATCTCATTAGAACCAATAGAAAATGGGTTACAACGGTCTTTACAAATTTTTCATGATCCTTGGTGTGTTGGATGATGTCTGCAGTCAGAGTCCTTCTCCATTAGCTAACTATGATCTTGAAAAAAGAATACTGATACAAACTTGATTTGGTAGCTGGCTTCTTTGTCATTACCAACAAGAGTCTCGTCACAAAGCTCAAATGAAAGTTTTCATTCATGGTACGAGGAGAGGAAAAGTAATCCATTGGATGAGATAAGTCCTAGTGCACATGAATTTCATGATCCTTATGCAGTCTTTTTGGAGGTGGATAGAGGATCTATATTATTCAATTTGGGAAAATTTGGATATGTTTACAGGTTTTCATGGGAGTTTCCTTTTAGTAGTTCTCTCTTATGGTTCATAAATAGGCACTTGCAGGGAATTCAAACAACAACTAGAATGCTTACTTGGTTGCATTGGTTGTTTCATTTCACTTGATCAGGTGATGAATGGAACAACTAGAGTAGGTTTTATTGAATAAGCTCCATTTTGAGCATATTTTCCAATTTGTCAGTTGTGTTTTAGTCTTGAGTCATTTTTTGTTTCAGTCAATTTCAAGATAGTTTTGGTTGAGTGTCTAGTTTCAGCTTTTGAGAGTCTTGTTCCTGTTTGGAGTTAGTTAGTTCTTAGAAATTTCAGTTATGAGTTTTGAGTCTTGAATCTTGTGTTTCTGTTGCCAAGAGATTGATTCCATATTTCCCAATGGATAAGGCACTAGTCTTCTCTCCCAAAGATCTGCGGTTCTTGGCACCTCCAAGGAGCTACCATCCCCATTGGAGCCAATGTTATTGTCAGTGTCTTCACACTGCCATCGGTGATCAAAATTACTCTTTTGCATTCATGTTAAGTGTCT
The DNA here is from genome assembly GCA_000404065.3 of Pinus taeda. Taxonomy (NCBI): domain Eukaryota; kingdom Viridiplantae; phylum Streptophyta; class Pinopsida; order Pinales; family Pinaceae; genus Pinus; species Pinus taeda. The sequence goes on along the minus strand of APFE031700956.1, from coordinate 231,534 downwards.
TATTTGATCAGCTGCATTCCTTTAGGTCATGGATCAACTGATGGTAGTGGTTCCATTTTAGTTTCCCTCATGTCATATACCTGCTGGCTTGTTCAAGCATCTTTTCAGTTGTTCATAATGAGTTCCATTTCATTTTTAACCAGTCCTAGGGTTTAGTTTCATTAGGTCTTAAGGTTTGTCATCGTGTTCATTCAAAATAAATAAAGTGGTCAGTAGACACATGAGGAGGTTAATAATAATCAGAAAAGCCAAGCATTGTTAATTTGTAAGCTTAATGAAGTTCTAACCTCAAAACTTGTTTTGAGGTAAAACAGAGCATTGGTATTTTTCATGTAATTTGATGTAATTTTATGGTTTATATATGTAATAAATGATCACATGATATTCTTTCTGACCTGGTGACAAAGTCAACTCCTGCCATTACAAAAAGTCAATGTAAAAGTCCACCTGCAGAAAGGAAAAAGTCAGAATGTAATTAAACAGAGCATTTTTTAAAAAGCTAGAAAAACATTAGAAAAGTGGGTCTTTCTTAGTGAAAAATTAAATAAGAGGGATATAAAAGCAAATTCATGTGTTTTAAGTCTTCATTGTTGAAATCAAATGAGCCAAACGGAGAAAATCATGTTTTTGAAGAAAGAAGGCAAAATAGGGGAAAAAATCTAGTCATCCTGCTGGCGTTATGCACCTGTTCCTTGGCATTGCACACTTAACTGACCATGCACACCTGTTGCAGGTTTTCTGTTGAATTTTGGCATGATGCTGCGCACCTAACTAGCACTGTGCACTTTTTACAAGAGCCATAATTGCCTCAAAACACCTCCAAACCTCCTAAAAAGAAAATTGATGCCTGTTCCAAGTAAGTAGATAAATTCCCCTTGCTCAGGAAAGTTATGTTTGGTGGCCTGGATGTGCTTGGTTTTACTGAGAGAAAACCCTAGCTAAATTGTTAACAGAAACCCTAGCTAGTCGCTAAATCATCTCTTGCAAGTTATTGAATGTCATTTTCTTTTCTTTCTCACTCCATTCATATTGAGCTTGTCAAATCCCATTCCCTCTCCCTAAAATCAGCAAAATTCACTCCCCAAACCCCACTCCCATTTTCTGAACCCTAGCCCTATATCCTATTCCCAAACCCTAACTCCCACATCCTACTCTTTCATTACATTCACTTCACTATCAAACCCCTTACCTCACATTCATAACACCTTTCACTTCCCTCATTTCCCAAAATAAATCCTTCCTCCTAGCATTCACTTCCTTATACACATTGCTTACCTCATATTTCAAAATCTAGAAACTCATGTACCAAGAAAACCACACAAAGGGGTAAAGATCATTTGGGAGGAGCCCACCACTCTTACAGAATTACTTTCTTGCCCTCTTATTGTAACTTGCTTTAAACACCAGCCTTGTTATCAGTTTTGTGAAATGTCAGAGAGGGCGAAATTTCATCATGAACTTGCTAGGTTGTTTGTTATTCATCTCCACAATGACTAGGTGAACCTTGCTGGTGTCTCTTTCACCTTGAAACAAAACACCATTTCAACAGCAATAGACATCCCTAATGTAGGTGAATAGTGGAATAAGGGGCAGCACGTGGGCAGAGAACATTATGAGCCTTACATTAAGGCTGGATATCACAGGAAAATCAGCAGGGTTTTTCCTCTCAAATACTTGCATAACACTTATTCTCCTCTCATGAAACTCATCATCAAGTATTTCACCTATGAAGGAAGGTTTTCCCACCTATATACATATCATATCAGGTTGTTGATGCATTTCACAAGAGTAAGGATGATGAACCTCCCATACTTTATATGCGGGAATATTGAGAAGATGGCTTACTTGTGCAAAGGAAACCTTTTCTTCAAAAATTCAACAACATTTACCACTTCTCACGAATTAAAATTGTTGTGTTGCATCAGCTAAGCTTGCTGAACATATCATGGGATACCCTTATTGCCCATGAGATTTTCAAAGGCCCTCAGGTGATTCCATCAGTGCCTCGAGAGGAAGGACGACCATCAAGAGGAGGAGAGAGGCACTAGGAGGCTTTTTACTACTGCCAGGCGAGTACTATCTCCACCAGGGGTAAAATAGGTCTCGTTTTCTTCATCAGACCATAGGAAAATGCTATCTTCACTGTGGGTGAAAGGGGATTTTCCTTCTTCTCTAGCTCTATGGGTTAACTAGTAGTCAAAGAGAAAAGACAAAGGGAAACAAAATATGCATGAGGAGGTCCTTCCTGAAGGGAAAGATAGAGATTTTATTTTGATTGAGGAAGATGTCACTGATTTGGGCTCTCAAGGCTCAAGATTCAAAGACATGATTATCAAAGAGAAGGAGGCCAAAATACAAGCCTCATCACTTGACCTTAAGAGGGACAAATGGATCATCGACTTTCTTGAGCTGGAAAACAAGCAACTGATAGATAAGAAAACTATTATGGAGCTAAAAATGACTAGGGAAAATAGGAAAATTGCAAAGAAGAGAAAGATCAAGATGACATCCCTTGAGCAAGAAATTGAGGGTGAATGAGAATCATGGTTGGAGAGGGTGAAAATTCACCTTGAAAATATGCTTGAGAAAGCCAACAAAGAGAAGAAAATGTTGCGCCATATGGCCTATCACTACCTAACCCAGAACATAATTTGCAAGACAAGGGTGAAGAGGCTAAAGGCTAAGCTAAAAAGAGCTTTGAGGAGCAAAAAAGAGCAAGATAAACTCAAGATCTTAGCTGAAGCATCATTGTATCATCAAAGCACTTAACAAGGGTCAATCATGCCAAATTTCAAGAAATTTGGAGAAATTTTGTCAGTTTTGAAATTTTTAATGTAAAACACTGACTTTTAACAAGTGTGTGTTGTGCTTTTGTTGGGGACACTTTCTTGGAAAAAGGTTTATATTTTTGGAATCAGCATGGAAAAATATGGAAGTTGAGAAATGGATGAGAATTTTGGACAATTTCTAGGTCTCCAAAAGGGAAAAAAACACCCAAAAAGTGCCCTCTTTGCCACTTGTTTACCACACGGGAAGAAATCTTGGGAGAATCAATTTTTCGAGGGGCAAATGGACTCCAAATTCAAAAATTCAAGTTGTTCCAGAAAGTAAACTCATCAATATTTCCAACGAGATATCCTACACCTGATTTGGACTCTAGGAAGCCTTCCAAAATTGGCCTAGAAAACGTGCTACGCAGAGGATCAGTGGTGCTGTGCATAGGATGAATTTTGCTAGTTTTGCTAGAAAAGCCAAATTGCACCTAGTTTCCCTACAGTTGACTTTTTCTTGCTCTCTTGGTGAAATTAGCATGGTAAATGATGTATCTTGATGTAATTATGGATTTAAAAATCTTGAGAGGGTAGATACATCAAGTCAAAGGTGGTTTTGAGCTGAATGAATTGGTTTCCTTGGTTTTAGAGGCAAGTTGTTCCACTGCCTACATTCCTGTTCTTAGTTTAGATATGGTTGGAACCACCCCTTTTCTCATGGATTCGACCCTCATAGCTAGCTTGAGTAGTTTCCTTGCCTATATAATGTACGTTTTGATTCATTTTTAAAGGTTGGACTTTGGTAGAAGTGTGGGACTCACTGAACTTTTTGTATTAGCAGTTGGCAACGAATAAAACCAGGTTTCACAACTATTTTTGTGGGATTCTAGTGAAAGTGAGTTTAGGTATTATTTCTTGTTTGTAATGAGTTTTTCTAATGTTTTATATGTAGCCACATCTCTCTCTCTCTCTTCTAAACTAAATGAATTAAGGTGAATAGACAAAATACACTAATTTACAGTGCTTTGTCTTGGGAATGCATTTGGTTTTCAATGTTTTCACTGTTTGAAGAGGATTCATAGTTTCTTATGCCCTCCTCAACTCCTCGATAGTCTTACTCTACCATCCCAATCCTTTGCTAGTACATAAGCTCTTGCCTACCCTGCCCCACAGGACATGACTGTATCCCTGAGTTGATTTCCTGGATCCAATCTGCCTTCTCCAATTGATGCGATAACCAAAACCTAAAAATCAAACCATAAACCCTAATCTACTATACCTAGCCTAAAATCAACAATCATTTAAGTTATCTCAAGCCCTAGTTGCCGATATTCTAATTGATATTGATAAGGAGAGAGCCCTCTCCTGACCTAGTAGGGCTAGCTACCAGGTTATGTGTGGTTTGATGTTATCCTAGACCTGCCTTCCTTCAACCTGAGGTAGGTTTAAGCGCTAACAGTAGTCATCCCTTCGGTATGGCCACTACTGATATATTCATGTGCACTAGTTAATTTTGGCCTTCTCTCTTCAGTGATTACATTGAGGCAGTCAAACACTACCCTAATTATCAACATTTTCCCCTGAAGGCCAGAGCCCCACTGTCTCCCCTTTATCCTGTCATTGTTGCTAGTCCTTACTGTAAATGGGCCATTGACTTTATGGAGTTTCAACCATCATATGTTAATAACCAAAAGTATATTATCGTGTTGGTTTATTATTTTATCAAATGGGTTGAGTCCATGCCAACGTTCAATAATACGATGGCTATTGTATCCATTTTATTTTCTAACCATGTTATCACTTGATTTGGGGTTCTGAAACAATTGGTCTCTGACCATGGCTGACATTTTGAGGATGAGGTATGGCATAAACAATCCTCACTGTTGGGCTCCCAACACTAATACTCATCATCTTATTACCCCCAAGGTAATGGAAACATTGAAGTAGTCAACAAGTTTCTCAAGATGATGCTTCAATGGATGGTGAATAAGCACTAGACCAATTGGCACCTTATGTTCTTCCCAAATTTGTGGGCCTATAGAACTTCTGTTAAAACCGACACCAAGTTTACACCTTTCCACCTTGTCTGTGGTGAGGAGGTAGTCTTACCAATCGAGTGTGAGATCCCTTCCCTCCACCTAGCTGTCGAACTTCTCCCTAACACCCAACCATTAGAACAAAGACTTGTCATGATCAAATGCACCTCTAAAGACCATTGTGTTGCTTTGCAAACCATTGAAGCGGCCAAAACACACACCAAATCTCAATATGACCGAAAATTCAACCCTTGTGCCTTTCATGAAGGTGTTGTTGTTCTGGTGTATGACCAGGCTCGTGATACCCTGGGGCATGGGAAGTTTGAATCATTATGGCTAGGACCTTAAATCATTCATTAGGACTTAGGTAAGGGGGCATATCTCCTAGAGGATTTCAAAGGCCAACTCCTTCCTAATCCAGAAATTTTACCCATAGAATTTCCCATTGATTTGTGCATATTTATTTTTGTCATACATTTAGGTAGGTTGTATCACTTCTTTTGATGATTTGACACTTCAAGAGGAATTCATTTTTCCACGAAAGGTTATTTCGTTCCTCTCAAAATAGAATTTCATCATAAAGAGACACTTTTACTTTTAGGTTCACCTCCTCTTAGTACTTGTCGTACCATATGTTGACTTTCATTATGAGTAACCATCACTTACTCATGTTTTAATGGTCCCCACCAGGCCTAGTTTGTGTGGCGGTGCCATCGAGTCACCCTTCTTCAGAGCATTTGTGATGAGTCACCCTTGCATTCTTGGACTCTATTTCATGTCCCATCATATCATGTCACAGTATTCCATCAATATTTTCATACTTTTCATCATGTGTTGCCCATTTTCGCCTCTAGTCATACTATCCCCATCCCCTTCGAAGTTGATTCAATTGCTTGCAGGTCAACCATGCACCTTATGCTTTGACAAGGGTAGTCATCAGTTTGTCCCTCAGTCCCACTATTCCCCATTATCTCTGGTGTCAATCCATCAGTCACATTACTATTTTCCTTTGTGCTTTAGTTGAGGATCCTCATTACCTCATCTATTGCGGGTCTTAGTCTATCAACTTCAGCTCATTTATTCAATAATAATGGCCTAGAGGGTGGTGTATCTTGGTTCCAGTTTCTATTCTTGTTCGGCACCTTGGATCTAGTAGAGGATCTCATTATTTCCATTTGACTTGGTCGTTTCATGTTCGTGATTCATACACTTGATGGTCCAGTGATGCATCAGATTATACTAGTGATTCCCAAGTGTGTGTGTGATGTGTTAGACCTCATGAGGGGTTAGCCCTTCAGGTAGACCCCCACATTCCTAGATGCATGCCTACTATGCTACAACCTCAGATGTAGTTCCACAAGAGTTGATGGGTTTGGTTCCTACCAATCGCATTGTTCATCTCATGCATGTCTCCTCTAGATGATCCATTTAGTTTTGTAGAGCCCTTCCTTGTTCAACAGGGCTTCTTCAATTAATTTACCCTTCCTCCCACCCATTTTTTCAGGGAGGGGGCTTTGTATCTCATGTACTCAGATATTACTGTATTCATTCCTAGCTCATGATTTTTCCAGGTGCATTATGTATATGGGACACATTGTATTATTTTATGGCTTTGTTATGCCAACATGTCATGTACCATTCAACATGTACTTCATTGCTCAGTTTTATATTTCTGGGTGAACCATTATTTTTGCACTAAGTTATCTCGGTAGGTATGGGTATGCCTCCCCGACCTCAGTGAGGTCTAGTACGATAACATAAAAAGAGACTTGCATTAGTCTCACCCCCTCTGTCCTTATCCTCTTTCAAATTTAGCTTCATTGGTCTCTCTCTCTCTCTTATTCCCTTGGGTTATCTAGTGATTGTGTATTTACAACATACTTCAGCCATGCATTTTACTCCTAACATGCATACGTTGGGGGGCAATCTATTATCACCAAAAAATTGATCACCTAGCGTAATTTACTGGATGGATCGAAGTACACCATGTAAAGCCAATTTTACCATAGTAAAATTACTTTCACTGTGAGAAATTACTTAATAAACCACCTTTTTAAAGTAATTTATAGTCAAACCCATGAAGAATAATTAAATAAATCATTATTTATTTGATTTTCTTCTAGAAATAATTAATTTAACCATTGTTTTATTATTATTCCTTGTCATATTTGACTCAGTCATGAAAAATAAATAGATAAATCATTAATTATCTTATTTTTTTATAAGGATAATTAATTAATCATCAATTAATTATTATTATTTGTCAAATTTGACTAAATCCCTTAGGAATGATTAAATAAATCCCTATCTTTTTATTATTCCTTAACTAATTCTTTGAGATGATAAATAAATCATTTATTTATTTATTATTTCTAAATAAAAGTTTAAATACTTTTTCCCTCCTAAACAAATACAATAAAATAAGTGGTTATTCCAAGAATGGGATCAATAATATTTTATTATTTCTCATTATTCGAGGATAACTCAATATTTTATTATAATAGAAGGGTTTTCCATTCATTATTCACTTTTGATTATTTTCATTGTTGGACTCACTATTGTAACTAATTATTTTCGTTGACACACACCATATTTCTATTGGGTTTACACATTATAGAGGAGAGACTCTACACAATCTAAAGACGTTTGAGGATAGCCAAGAACCCATCCCATAGAGGGGGACTGGTAACATTTATTTGTTTCCGTTTTATTTGTTTCTTTGTATATCTCGTTTCCATTGGATTATTGGAGTTATTACTCTTTCTTTTTGTTGTTTAACTATGATTGTGGCATAGATTCAGACTTTGGTGGGTTTTGTTTCTATCAATTTGTTATGAAACCAACTCACAAAAGATAGAAAAAATATATCTTATAATTCAGCCTCTTCGAGGGGGCAACCTCCTTTACATTACACAAATGAATGATTCTTTGATGATTCAAATGACAAAAGCTCCTTTCTATATATAGGAGTCTAAGGATTCACAATATAACCTAGCCGACCTAACAATAATAATATAAAGGCACAAAAATAGCAATAGAGAGATTCTATGGGGCATATTAATAAAAATTTGGGGACAATAGGGGAACAACAATATTAATAAGGGACATAACTACAATAGTAATGGGGTAATTGATGAGCCCCAAAAATGGATAATTATATGGGCTCATTCAGCCTCCTAATTCAACTTAATCCACCATTCTCATTAGTTTATTGCATGTTTTTTATTATATTTATGCTAATAGAGTGAATTGGGTTAGTCATTATGCCAACAAGTCTAATGGGTGCTTTGTGCAGTTTTTTGGTCAATTTTGAGACAAAATCAAAGGCTTTAATGAGCACTTGGCAGCCAAATTCGTGGAAGAAAAAGGAAGAGGATTTGTAGGAAGATGTCCCCTTCATTTATGGGCCCTTACCTCGAATTATCCACATTCAGCTTAGAGTTCAAGGGCCACCACATCAATTATCACAAGGGCAGTTGAGCAAGGGCTAATAAAGTTGTTGTTAATTACAAGTTTTGGCAACCGAGTTCCTAAATTTTAGGAGGGTTGTTGGCGTCCTCAATTTGTATAAATAAGAGGGCTTAGGGCCTCATTTGGGTTGGCAGAAGTTAGCTAGTTGGCAGTTCGATTTTAGTAATTTCTTTAGTCATTTTTTAGGCAGTAGGTTAGCTCTGCGTTTCAGCACATTTTCAAGCTTTTCCTTGTGGACAGTTTTTGATGTAACTATTATTTCTTGAGCAATAAAGATGAATCCAGCTTTGCACCAACTCTAATCTTTCTCAAGAGGCTATAGCTCTTTGGGTTGGGCCCAACCCAAGTGCCCAATACCTCCTTTGTTTACTTTTATGTGTTTTGCTGCATTCTTAGTATAAAATCTGCTATTTAAATTTAAATCTTGTTTTGTTATTTAGGTTGCTTTTGATGAGTAAAAAGGATTTTCATGTTCAGATTGATTTGATAGGTTAATAATAGAGAAGATCTTCAGAAAAAGGCTATCAAGCACCTCTGATCTCACCTCTCCCTCAGTGGGACCATGAGCTGGGACCAACGTGTACTTGCTGCCACCAAAAACACTGTCTTTGCTTCATCATGCAATTATTTGTGTTAGATTCTCATTTGTAAAAGTTGATACCAGTTTTGGTTACATGCTCAGGTTCATGATTTCTTAGTTTGCATAGCTATTTCAAATGATTTCGTTGTAAATAAACTTCTGTTCATTTTCTTTGCTGTTATTTAGGTCAGATTAGGTTGAAGTAGCTAGGTCCTTGATTTTCCGAGTCTTTGTTTGTTCAGTTTGAGAAATAACTTACAGAGCACCTGTAATACCTCTCTATCTACCCACACTCCATCAGTTCCACCTGCTCCATCCTCTAACTCAGATTATTGCCTTACATTTGCCACATTCTCTCGCTTTGCCCTAATTTCCATATTTTTGTGCAACATTGCTCTACCCCTCCTTAAACAAATCCAACCATCCTCACCACTCCTCAGCTCCCTCCACCAAGTCCTGGACCCCTTAACATCCTTATCCAACCTCCATTCCCACTTTCCCACCATTTTTCCTCCATCAACCCTCCAAAATCCTCTTTTCGGAACATCTTGTAGAAATTACAGAACATCCTGTAGAACCCCTGCAGACTTCCTGTAGAAGCTCACGAAAGTGGTTTCTTGAGATTTGATCACTATGAAACTTTTTGGAAGGGTGCTAGGGACCCCTTAGGCCCTCTTCTAACCTTCCCAACCTCCTGCAAGCATTTCCTTTCACCAATCCACCTCTGCATAGTAAAAAACAGTTAAAGCACATGCACCATAATTCTGCCAACTCACTCAAAAGTACAAAAAGATGTTTCTTTTCAGATTTCACTTCAGAAGTAGCTTAGTCACATGCATTTTACCTTTCTAAGAGTCAATGGCATTCCTTTCTGTAGCTTTCATCATTTTTCTTGCGCCAGTAGGGTTAGTCGGTAAAACTAGGGTTTGCTAGGGTTTGCATTTCCTTTCCGCTTTTCGCTTCTTTCTGCAAGTAGATTAGCCTTTGTTGAGTTAGCTTTCATCCATCACAGTTAAAATCTTCTTCTAAGAGCTCATAGAAGTTGGCTTAAGCTCATAGCGGACTTGTGCCAGCTGATCAAGTGACAGCAACAGCAAGAGCTAGTACCTGTCCATATAGCACCATCGCTTCCAAGTTTGTTACGAACTACCGGGTTCATAAAAGTAGAGAATGGAGTCCCAGGAGTTGCAGCATTATTGCTACAATACTGGGGCCCACCAGTAATCACTAGTATTATAGGGACCTAACATGCCCCTCTCCTTAAAAAAAGTGTTTTCCTCAATGCTTGAGTAGTTCTAGATGCTTCTGTATAAAATTCTCATCCTCCCATGTGGAATCTTCAACGGATAAGTTTTTCCACTTGATGAGATACCATGAAATTGATTGATTTCATAGATGTCGAGTTCTTATTTTTGTGAATGCTTCTAGTTCCAATATAATATTTCCTTTGTCATCAAGTTCTGGTAATATTGTTTGAATTGGGATCTTGTCGCCTATAACCTTATTTAAATATGAAACATGGAAAACTAGGTGCATTCAAGAAGCTGCAGGAAGCTCCAATTTGTATGCCATAGTACCAATCTTTTGCAACACCTTGTACAGACCATAATACTTTGGTGATAATCTATTATCCTTGTAAGCTTGCTTGAGGGACATTTGTTTATATGGTTGTAGTCGTACGAATACCTAATCACCTACATCAAAACTTCTTTCACTGCAATGTTAATTTTCCTATTGTTTCATTCTATTCTACGCCAACATGAGGTTGTCCTTTAAGAGTTGGAGGACTTGTTGTTGATGCTCGATGTGATGTTCCACTGCTTGAACCTTAGAATTTTCTCTTAAATATGATGTGATGGATGGTGGTTGATACCCATAAAGTGCCATAAATGGGGTCATTTTTGTTGCTGTATGGAAGGAAGTGTTATACCACCATTCAGCCAGAGGCAACCATTTGACCCATTGTGTCTGTTTATCAGATAGAAAGCAATGAAGATATCCTTCCAAACATTTGTTTACTATCTCAGTTTGCCCATCAGATTGAGGATGATAAGATGAGGTATGAGCTAACTAAGTACCAAGACAAGAAAATAATTCTATCCAAAAATTTCCAGTTAAAATGGAACCTCTATCACTTAAAATAATCTTTGGATTTCCATGTAGCTTTTGAATTGTTTCCATAAATGCTGTAGAAACTATACTGGCTTTAAATGGATGTGATAATGCACAAAAGTGTGCATACTTGGTAAGTCTGTCAACTACCACCATGATGACACTCTTTCCCTCAGAATTGGGTAAACCTATGATAAAATCCATGGAAACCTCCTCCCAACGTTGGCTTGGAATGGATAAAGGTTGTAATAGACCCGAGGTCTTAATTGTTTCAACTTTATTTTGTTGGCAAACCAAACATTCCGCCACAAACTTTTGAATATCTGATTTAAGGCCATCCCAAAAAAATTCCCTCTTAATCTTGTGGTATGTTTTTAAAAATCTGAGTGCCCTCCTAAGGGAGAAGTGTGCAATTCCATAAGAATCTTTTGTTTGAGTGGGAATTCTTACAGAGCTATAAGCGATCTTTGTACCATAACGAATCATTTTTCCAACTAAATGTATCAGACGTAATGGAATCTTCTTGTAACTTTCGAATAAGTGCCCACACTTCTTCATCATCTTCAATTATCCAATCTGCTTGGATAATAGAAATGGCACACAACAATGCTTCCACATCCTCATCCTTTCTTGAGAGTGTATCTGCCACCACGTTTTGCTTCCCTTTTTTGTAGATGATTTCAAAGTCATAACCCAACATATTTGTGACCCACTTTTGTTGCTCTTCAGAGGATAATATTTGTTCTAAAAAATATTTATGGCTATCATGATCCGTTTTTACCTTAAAGTGTCTTCCCATTAGGTAGGGTCGCCCTTTCTTAAGTGCATGTAGTATTGCCAACATTTCCTTCTCATAAATAGTTTCGTGTAAAAAATTTCCCTTGATTAGACGACTTTAAAAAGCAATGGGTCTTTCATCTTGCATTAAAACAACACCAATTCCATTTCCTGAAGCATCACATTCCACAATAAAGGTTTTTGTGAAGTCCGGTGTAGTTAAGACCATTGCTTGGCACATTGCCTCTTTAAGATGTTCGAAGGCCTTTGTTGCTTTTGGAGTCCATGAAAATGCATATTTCTTCAATAATGTTGTTAGAGGTGCTGCTATTCTTCCAAAATTCTTAACAAACTTGCGATAATACCCTGTCAACTTGAGAAATCCTCGCAAATGCTTTATGGATGTGGGGATTTTCCATTCCTTAATGGCTTTAATTTTGCTAGGGTCTACCTTAACTCCTTCATGAGATACAATATGACCCAGATATTCCACCTCTTGGACTCCAAAGAAGCATTTGGATCTTTTTGCATATAATTGTTCTCCTCCAATAGTTGTAGCACCCTTCAACATGTTCAACATGATCCTCCAAGACTTGTTGTAGATTAGTATATCATCAAAAAATACTAACACAAATTTTCTAAGGAATGGTTTGAAAATTGAATTCATCAACCCTTGAAATGTTGAAGGTGCATTGGTAAGGCCAAAAGGCATGACCAAAAATTCATA